>JANAVB010012212.1:0-122500 GCA_029216955.1 Iris pallida | reverse complement strand
CGTGTTGTGTTGTGAGAAACAAAGGCGTATCAGTCGTGAAAACCAACAATGCACAAACAGTATAAAATACGTGCGTGCACGAGAACTCCCTCGACACGGCACGAAATGTCGTGAAACTTGAGGGGGGTCCTGACAGTATCTGCCTCCACCCTTGTGCCAAGTGGTTTGTGTCCACGTGGCGTGGACACGAAGAAAACTATGTCGGGTAGTAGGACAGTGCACGTGCGTGTCGTACTGCGTATCCGTACCCATTTTGGACACAAAAAAGACACAAAAACGTGCTCAGAGATTGGGGGTTCGAAAGCACACATCAAGGGCTACCCAAACATGTAATTTATTTTAAAAAAGGAGAACAAAAAGTTTATTGAGGCATTTCATCAAATACTTTAAATAGGACACTGATACGTGTCCGATATGTATATCAAATGGACTCAAATTCCTACCAAACTTAGTCTACAGCTAGGGTATCCCTAAATGAATGCATCTATAGAAAGAAAATAGGAATTTGAATAAATTTGAAAGATTTTACCTATTGAGAGTAAATCTCAATGCACAAGCCTAGAATGAGGTCTCCCTTCCAATTTGCTATGGTCCAAAGCTCCCAAATCTTTGCTAGCTAGTCCCCAACAGTCTCCATACCAGAAATAGAGTCCAATGCAAAAGACTAGACTCAATTTGGAGGAGAAATAAAGAATTAAAGGTGATTTGGGGATGAACTCAATTAGGGTTCTAAGGAGGCTATTCAAAAGAGGCAAGGGGGTGTGATGAGATGTTATATAGGGGAGAGGGGCTGCCCTTGGCTGTTACAAAGGGCTAGGGTTAGGGTTAGGGTGATGGTTGGGCTATGGGCTACTCTCTATAATGAATACTTAGCCCTCAAGTTAAAGCCCAAGTAAAAATATCTCTCTTAACAAATATCTAAATCCTAACTTAATATCAAGATATTTCTAACATTGTCATAATGGAAGCTTCTAATCTAATATCTAGGCTCATGGTTAACAATCTAGATTAGGGCAATTCTAGGGTTAAGTCTTAACAAAGATATTAGTACATAATTAATTATTCAAATTTCATTTTCATTAAAAGTCAAAAATGACCAAAATACCCTTAGACTAAAAAGTGGAAATTAATCAATATAATCACATGGTCAGGTCTCCATGGTCACGGTTAGTCTTTAGGTCAAGTAATTCTAGGGTTACACTAGCTAAACACCCAAAATCACAATCCAACAATTTAAATAGTATTAAATTAATTAAAAATCACTAAAAATTATAACATGATTTAAATCTTATTACTTAATGATTGAAATTACAAAAGTTTAAAATTACCCTCATTTTAGAAAAGTGGGTGTAACACGACGTCCACCTCCACGTTTCGACCACCCCTACCTCATTTTTGTAGGCCTTAAAAATGAAAGTCACGCTGAGTTGATCAGGACAAAGTCCAAAAGTCACGCTGAGTTGATCAGGATAGAGTCTAAAAGTCATGCTGAGTTGATCAGGACAGAGTCTAAAAGTCACGCTGAGTTGATCAGGACAATATTTAAAAGTTAAGCTGGGAGACAGCTCATCATTTGTCAGAGTATCATTATGACTGACAGCACGACAGTCGAAGAATGTCTCCTCGTATGCCACGTATGCACGGAACTCGAGAGATCACAGCCGACTATTGCGTGATTTTTAAAATCTTCTTCAGCAAGACTCAGCCTTCGTCAAGTTGGCATACCAAAAGAGCTTCTTGTCATTTAATGCGACTGACAAGGCAATCACTGTCAGAGATTTTGTGTCAGTCGAGGCACGTCGAATCAAGATAGCTGGCAGTCCTGCCTCAAGCTTGTGTGGATTTTGAGCCTTTTGTCTCAAGTCTGCGTGTATTTTGAACTTCTATGTTCCTTCCTCAAGTCTGCGTGGATTTTGAAGCTTTTTGCCCCAAGTCTGCGTGGATTCTGAAGCTTCCTGCCCCAAGTCTGCGTGGATTTTGAAGCTTTCTGACCCAAGTCTGCGTGGATTTCGTCTTCAACAAGTCTACATGGATTTCATCAAATTGGAGTACGTGACAGCCATGCCACTGATCTCTCGCCTGCGTGTCCTGTAACTTGCACACGACTCATGCATGATTGCCATGTGTCCAACAGTTACAGGCCACGTCCAGTAACTGCTCATAACCTTGCGTATGTTAGATCCTGCATGATTTTCTATCAGGCACAGGTTGTGAAGACAGTTATCCTTTCAGTTATTTTTGACTCTATAAATAGGGTTCTTTTCTCATTCATTGTACAGATACACAGATATCTAAATTGCTGTTGAAATTTTGAGAGCTTTTCTTCTTCGCATCGTCTAAGGGATAAAGCGATCGTCTTCTAGATCGGATTCCTACAGTTGTAATTTTCCCAGAAACACAATAAATAAAGTGAATTTATTTATGGAAAATAAATTGGCGACTCTGCTGGGGAAAACCATCTCCTCTTCTGAGATGGCAACAACTTAATGCGACACTTCGTCAGTCGGCTCGACGAAGAAGGTGATATCGATCCAATTCGATCAACTCGCCTACGAAGAAATACAGCAGGCTAAGGGTGGCAAGCCCACTTCAGCCTCCATCACCACTGCCAAGTCGAAGGGACGATCTGTCTACGTCCCTAAGCATCTGTTGGCAACCAATGGTAAAGTTTCTGGCACAGTGTCTAATCCTAACACTGGCAAGAACTCTACTGCAAGCACGCACACTCTTGTGTGCTCGAAGATGACAGTAGTCAAAAGTCATGCTGGCAGTACTGGCTCCTTAGCCAAGTCTGTTCCAGCGTACAATCTCAAAGTCAAAAGTCACGCTGTCAGCACTGGCTCCTTAGCCAAGTCTGTTCCAGCGTACAATCTTAAAGGCAAAAGTCACGCTGACAGCACTGGCTCCTTAGCCAAATCTGTTCCAGCGTGTATTTCTAAATTCAAAAGTCACGCTGACAGTACTGGCTCCTTAGCCAAATCTGTTCCAGCGTGTATTTCCAAGTCAAATCTCTCTGACTCAGTGTGCGTACCAAAATCTGGCTCTTTAGCCAAGACTTTATACGCTGACAATACTGGCTCCTTAGCCAAATTGTCACCAGCATACTCTAAGAAGAATAGCTCTTTAGCTATCTCTTCTTCTTTGCCAAGTTCCACCAGAACTGGGGGTGGTCTTGCTAGAACTTCTCCACACAAAGTCCCTTCGAAAAGAAATAACTCTTTAGTTGTTTCTTCTGCTCTTGTAGTATTTACTTCAGGAACAGCTTTGACTGACAATTTTGTTAGTCAAAGAAAAGGAGATGGTCTTTTGACTACTCTTCCTTCTGGACATTCTATGTCTCAAAACTTGAATAAGTCTAAAAAGAAATATTCCTTAATGTCTTCTTCTACGACTTCTTCGAATTGGGCACAGAATTTGTCTAGAAAAGAGGGTCTATTACCAACTCCTAATCAAGGGGATGGTTCAACTCTTCCTTCTCTGCAAATATCCAGATCAATGGAAGGAAAACTCAAAGTTTCAAAAACCAATGTGTTACCTCCAACTGATCTAAGAACAAAACTTAATCAAACCCATTTGGGAAGCACTTCTGGTGTTAAGAAACCACATCAATCGGGAACAAAAATAAGAGATCCAGATACAGAGTATGCTAGAAATTATGTGGCTCATATTAATCACTCTCTATATAATCAAGAGCCATCAAGACCCAAGAACCGGAAATATATTCTTAAAAACACACAAAGAATGTTCTCTGATGTACCTCAATCTTCACAGACAGATTTACGAGAACACCTTCAACAGAAGAGAAGAAATAATTCTGTGTCAATGGATCATGCTGAATGTGACTTCCAGCCAAGAGTCATAATTCAATGCAGATGTCAATCAATGGATCAGGACTATGCTGATCATGAATGTGACTTCCAACCGAGAGTCACAAATGCAGATGTCAAACTAAACGACAATATGTCTTCAACCGGATTCAATGTGAACCTATGCCTGATGAAGATGAACCCCTGTTTGCTTCTGTCAACATGACCTCTCGGGATACTGGGGGTAGAACTGATAGTCCAGATGGAGTATATAGAGGCACCAGAGCAAGAGTCCTGGCCTCTAGTCAAAGAACTTCCATTCCTGAAGATTATTCTAAATTTCTTGGAGAATCTAACTTCCCACCTCTTCCTACTGGGGGTAATTCTCCTATAACTGACTTGATGCACAAAGCAGTGATTCAGAACAAACAACGTCCACTAGTTCATCAATAATCCCTCGTACAATCACGACTTATATGGTCGATGGGAATACTGATGAACCTTCTTCTTCTATGACTCATCAAGAACAAAGAATTGCTTCTTTGGAACAGCAAATGAAATCCATGGCTGATACTTTAAAGTCGATGTATGAACTCATGGCAACCCAGATGCAAAATCGACAGACTGTACCAGATGCCATACCAATTGACACTGGTGTAAGTCCAGTACATGTTCCCCCAGCAGTACAATCCAATACTCCTGGACAAGCTCAACCAAATCCTAGTCTCTCCGGAGCTGGGGGTAGTGCTTATAATGCTGTTCCTCCTCCCAACTATTCTCTGCAAGCTACAACTCCACAATCCTTCGGAGTTGTTACTGAAGAATTGAGGAATCTCAAAACTCAATTTGAGGCATTCAAACAGAAAGATGGTTTACAAAGGTTAGGCATCAAGCAACCTTATCCAATAGAATGGAAGCAAGTATCGTATCCTCCTAAATACAAGCCTCCTACTATCTCATTCTATGATGGAACCACTTCTCCGAGTCAATTTATTAATCACTTTGAAGTGATGACTGACCAGCTGCAACCAAGTGACGCCCTCCTTACTCGGGTGTTTGTCGGATGTCTCAAAGGAACGGCTTATGAATGGTATAGAAGTCTCCCGGATGGGTGCATTACCTCATTTGTCGGTTTCAAACAAATGTTTCTTGAACGGTTCTATGAAGGGCTCAATGACATGACTATGTCTGCTCTTATAAGAATCAAGCAGAAAAATAATGAAACTACAGAGGATTTTATTGAACGGTTTCGAAGAGAAGCTCTGAAGATGCCTCTTGGAACTCTTGATGCTGTCACCATCGATACATGCAAATCAAATTTGTTACCAATTATCATTATGTGGACAGGATCTACCTAATTTCAAGATTGGCCTTCCTTCATAGTTAGTGCCAAAGCCACAGAAATTAGTGCTAAAACTTTCAAAGATTTAGGAGTGCAGATGACTCCCAAAGAAACAGGTCAAAGTACTAACAATAATGCTAAATCCAATACTCGCAAAGGAAAAGAAACCCTTGAAGTTAATCTTCAGAGTAAAGATGCATCGACTGTTCAAACTCCTCCTGCCTCTACAACTCAACAACCAAGAGCACCTCGCCCCAAAGAAGAATATTCTTTTGATGACGATAATGTCCTTGGTATCTTTGAATGTCTGCTGAAAGGTAATAAAATACGATTACCTGAAAACAAGAAACCTGATGAAGCTGGTAAGACAGATCATCCTAAATACTGTCCATACCACAGAATGTTGGGTCACACAATTCGTACATGTTATGTACTGAAAGGAAAGATCCAGGAAATGATTAAATCTGGAGCTATCTCCCTTACTCCGAAAGAGAAGACCGTCACCTCTAACGTTGTCTCTATGCAATTCGAAGATTTCCCTCCTCAGCTCCTTGAAAGCGGGATTGTTCCTATTCCCAAGGCTACTCTTGACATAGTGAATATTTCTCCTCCATAATCTGAAGGATTAGTACCAATCACTATGGAAACAGGAGAAATCATATGGATTCATCCTGATCTAGTGGCAGATTTTGAATCTCCTCCTCTTCAAAAGACTACCTCCCGAAAGTCCAAGAAGGCTGGAAAGATTAAGTCATGTCATATGACTTCTCTTGGATCTACTACTGACACAGAGCCGAAAGACAAGGAAGAAGCACTTGCTGGTGCTACTAGAACAGGGAAACCTTATCTAAAGGATTATTCCAAGAATCCTGAGGATACTCCTGATATCCCTCCTGTTGACAAAGATGCTCCTAATGTTCCTCTTGAAGAAGAATCATCCACTACACCTGCTCCTTCAACTACACCGGTTGAACCTACTCCTTCCAAGCCTACAGCTCTTGAGAAAGGCAAACAACATGCTCGATTTGATAAACCAATTAAGAAGTCCCCTCCTTTTGGGCTTCAAAAACCTTATAACTTCGACATTCTAGCTCAACTTGCTAATACTCCAACTAGAATTTCCCTCTTGGAACTTCTACGTCTTTCCAAAGAGACTCGAGAGACGTTAAGTGAAGCACTTCTTCAGGCAGACTCTTGTCTTGCACAACTAAAGAAGCCAGGTGAAGAACCTACCACTTGCTTACATTGCAACAGCGTATTGGAGATTATCCCAAATATCACCTTTACACAAGACGACATGCTACTGGAGGATAATCGACATGATCGGCCTCTCTACTATACCGATTATATCGATACGATGAAGATAGATCATATCCTCATTGATCCAGGGTCTGCTATAAGTATAATGCCAAAGAGTCTGTTGGATGAACTAAAAATCCCTCTTCACAAGCTTTCCAAGACGGTTACTACTATCTTGGGATTCAATCAGAGCCGAAGCGAGCCTTTGGAAAAGATTCACTTGAAACTTCAGATAGGCGATTTCAGATCCAAGGTCACTTTCTATGTG
Organism: Iris pallida; assembly: GCA_029216955.1. NCBI lineage: Eukaryota > Viridiplantae > Streptophyta > Magnoliopsida > Asparagales > Iridaceae > Iris > Iris pallida. Next base: position 115,785 of record JANAVB010012212.1, on the reverse strand, counting down.
ATCAAGATCGTGGGATCCTATAATCTTCTTCTGGGGAGGCCCTTTCTTCATGAAAATAATGTGGTGCCTTCTACTCTTCATCAATGTTTTAAATATATTGACAGCAATGGAAGAGTACAAAAAGAAGTTGCTGATATAAATCCCTTCTATGGGGTTGAAGCTTATTTCAATGATTCCCAGATGTACAAAGAAGAGTATACAAGGGTGATACAAGCTATGGAGAAAGAGGATTCACAAAGTGAGACCTTAATAATCCCTGTTAAAGGTCGAACTACTCAGCAACAATCTCCTAAACCCTTTGGAGAAGGTTCTTTTATCATTCCAGTAAGTGGACGGATCTCTCCATTACCTCAGTTGTCTACTCAAGATACACTGATCATTCCTGTCAGTGGCCGTACTACAGTTCCTGTATCATCACATATGAAACAGGATACTCTGGTAATCCCAGTTGGAGGGCGGACTACTCTTCCATCTCAAGCTTCAAGGGAGCTCACCTCTTCTGAGCCATTTGTTATCGATCTTAATCGAAACAAAACTTCTCCTCGTTCTTCTTCTCCCCCTTTAGTTATTGATTTGGCTAAGATTTCTAAGGCTCAGCCTTCTTCAAATGTAAATACTGCTACTTTTAAATTTAATGAAAAGTCTCCATCTTTGCAGTATATTGATGTGTGTAATCATGTTCATAGTTATTTGCATTTGTTAGATGACTTGAGAACAATTACCATAGGAGTTGTACAGACTTTCCATACAGATGTATCCCTAGAATCAGTACAAACTTCATACTTTCTAGTTCCTAGTAGAAAGCCAGGAGACATTCCAATAGTCTTTTACAAAGGGTCCCAAAATCCTTCTAACCCTGAAGATGATGACAAAAATGATGATACTGAAAGATTACAACTACGTCGTTATAGTCAACAATCTAAAGACATCATTAAAAATATAGGCTATAACTTCAGAACTGGCCTCAATAGTGGAAAAGGAAGAAAAATACCGGTTCGGATTCCTCCTCTGAAATATGGGAGGACAAAATGCGGATTGGGTTATATTGCTCCTACTCCTTTATCAATACTATTCATGAAGATCCCGAATCTGATGAAGATAAGAGATCTGATTCTTCTAGTACTACCTCTTGGGATTCTGATACCAGTATCGGTGACTTCCACCATAATATTTTGTCTTCCAACATAGTTTCCATTGACCGTTCTGAAGAAAGTGATGAAGACGAAGACGAGTTTGAAATCTCACCTGAATCAGAACAATGGGCTCAAAGGTTAGATAATCAATGGGAGTTCCGATACGAGCAAAAAAAACCTCCGACTGAAGACAAACTTGTTCAAATAGATGTTGGTGAAGAGGGATCTCCCAAACCAATATTTATTAGTGAAAGTCTTTCAGAAACTGATAAGCAAGACATAATCAAACTTATTCGTGAATATATCGATGTCTTCGCTTGGAGTTATGAAGATATGCCAGGACTTGATCCTCAAATCGCAACTCACAAGCTCAATATCATGCCGAATGCCAAACCGGTCAAACAACAACAGCGACGATTTCGTCCAGACATTATGGATGCAATTGAAGCTGAAGTCAATAAACTCATGGCCTCTGGGTTTATTAGAGAGGAACAACATCCCGACTGGGTGGCTAATATAGTTCCTGTTCTTAAAAACACTGGTAAGATCAGAGTATGTATAGACTTCCGCGATCTCAATACGGCATGTCCTAAAGACGAATTCCCTATACCAATCACTGATGTTATAATCGATAATACCTATGGGTTTGAACGGATGTCATTCATGGACGGGTATTCTGGGTACAATCAGATTAAAATGTTTCCAGATGACGAGAAACATACTTCTTTCAGAACGTCGATCGGTACATACTGTTATACAGTTATGCCATTCGGTCTCAAGAATGCAGGAGCAACTTATCAACGAGCTATGAGCACTATATTCCGCGAACATTTGCGGAAAACAGTCGAATGCTACGTTGATGATATTGCAGTCAAAAGTCGACAAAAAGAGGATCACATCCAAGATTTGAAGACTATATTTGATCTAATGCGTAAGCATCAATTAAAGATGAACCCTACTAAGTCCTTCTTAGGCATCTCTAGTGGTAAATTTCTTGGTTTCGTCATTACCTCTAAAGGTATACACGTGGATCCCAAGAAGATCAAAGCCATCCAAGAGATGCGTCCTCCACGCACCCTAAAAGAGCTACGAGGATTTCAAGGAAGGATTGCTTATATCAGGAGATTCATCTCTAATCTTTCAGGACGCTGCAGACCATTCAATAAACTTATGAAGAAAGGTATTTCTTTTGTCTGGAATGATGAATGTCAGAAAGTATTCGATGATATAAAACAATATCTGATGAGCCCTCCAATATTGGTACCTCCCGTCTCAGGAATACCGTTCCTCCTATATACCCGAGCAATGAGTCATTCATTAGGTGCATTGCTCGCTCAAAAGAATAAAAATGGTCATGAACAAGCCATTTACTATCTCAGTCATACTATGACTGGAGCTGAACCTCGATATTCACCAGTCGAAAAAGAATGTCTAGCCTTGATGTTCGCTGTCCAAAAGACACGACATTATATCATTGGCCAGACCATTCATGTCATTTCCAGGATCAATCCTATACGGGTTATGATGAAGAAACCTAGTGTTTTGAATTCTCGATTGGCTAACTGGGGAATCTTACTTGCTCAGTATGATATGCACTATATTCCTCAAAAATCAGTCAAAGGACAAGCTTTAGCTAATTTTCTGGCTGCTCATTCAATTCCAGAAAATTTAAAACTCTATGATGAAATCCCAGATGAAGTCCTAGATTCAAACCAAATTGCTGAAGAAGATCCTACTTGGCGTCTATTCTTTGATGGAGCTTCAAGAATAGATCCTAATGGTGACATTGTCGCTGGAGTTAGAATCGTTCTTGTGTCGCCAGAAGGTCTTACTATCCAAAGAGCTTATTCTCTCGATCAACCATGTTCAAACAATATCTGAATATTCAATATTTGGAAGCGTATGGAGATTCTAAACTCATTGTCAATCAGATAAGGGGTACTTATGAAGTTCGCCATCAAGATCTGGTTCCTTATCATAGATCGGCTATATCTATGGCTTCTTCATTTGAAGGGTTCTTCATCGAGCATGTTAGGCGAGCATGTAACACAGAAGCTGATGCTCTTGCTAATCTTGCAGCGGTGTTGGCTATTCCAATCAGACGTCAACAAATGATTGTTGTTTGCAATCGAGAGTTATTCCATCTCGAAAACAACCTAACTCTAGGACTTCCAGTTGACATTGAAGAATCTACATCTCATGATGTCAATGCAATAAGAGGATTTGGGTTGAGTCGTAAATTATTATCATCTTCATCTGATTCTAACATAGAATTCATCTTCAGTAATTCAGCTGAGACTCAGAATATGGATAAAGATTGGAGACTTCCTTTCTTAGATTTCGTATTGTATGATATTCTTCCAGATAATCCGAGTGAGGCAGCATCTATCAGACGACGATCACTCAGATTCTATTACAATCATACAACAAAAACTTTATATCGTCGAGCTTATGATGGTTTACTTCTTCGATGTATTGCCGGTGATGAGGCTCAATAAATTATTCACGAAGCACATGATGGAATTTGTGGAGCACATCAACCTGGACCAAAACTTCAAGACCGTATTCGACGTATGGGTTATTATTGGCCCACTATGGTATCAGATGCCATCGAATATGCAAGGAAGTGTAAAGCTTGTCAAATCCATGCGGATTTTATTCATCAATCCTCAAAATTTCTACATCCGACGGTAGCATCATGGCCCTTCGAAGCTTGGGGCATGGATATTATCGGTCCGATCAATCCGCCGTCATCAAAAGGTCATCGGTTTATTCTCGCAATAACCGATTATTTCTCCAAATGGGCCGAAGCTATTCCGTTATCTGAAGTCAAGACGTCCAATGTCATCAACTTTATCAAGCATCATGTCATCTACAGATTTGGTGTTCTCCGACGTATTATTCATGATAATGGACCACAATTCGTCAGTCAGAAATTTACTCGATTCTGTGACGATCATCGGATCAACAATGTGGCTTCTACCGCATATAATTCGGCAGCTAATGGATTAGCAGAAGCTTTCAACAAGACCATCATCAAACTCCTAAAGAAGTTTGTTTCTACTAACAAACGTAATTGGAGTGAGAAACTTGGAGAATGTTTGTGGGCTTACCGGACTACAGTTCGTAATGCTACTAAATGTACACCTTTCTCTCTGGTGTACGGATGAGAAGCTGTTCTTCCATTAGAGATTCAAATTCCTTCTTTAAGGATAGCAATCGCTAATGAACTTACTGCCGAGAATAATGATTGTCTTCGACTTCAGGAGTTAGAAGCTCTGGATGAAAAGCGATTATCTGCTCAACAGAATATCGAATTCTATCAAGCTAGAATTTCAAAAGCTTTTAACAAAAAAGTCAGAGTTCGAGCATATCAAAAAGGAGAACTTGTTCTAACAGTCAGACGTCCGATGACTATGACTCATATGAGTAAAGGCAAATTCGACGCAAAGTGGGAAGGTCCCTATGTCGTGAGCAGAGTTTTTTCAAATGGAGCTTATCAACTCTCAGAATTGGATGATCGAAAAGTTATGATGCCTATTAATGGCAAATTCCTTAAAAAGTATTATGTATAAATATAAATACTTGTAAATCATCAGACAAGTTCATGTTTATAAATAAAATTTTATTTTATTTTAATCATGAATGATAGTACATGATATTAAGGAAGATCACTATCATCCTTCTCTACATTTGGACGCGGACCGCTACCGTCCTTCTCGAAAACGCGATCAGCAAAAGAGCTAAGAACTTCTTTGCTGGAACCCACGAGGAATTTACAAGCAGCCATCCTCATGGCTTCCTCGTCTTCAGTCCTTCCTGGATCAAGCAAAAAGTCTAGAATGTCTCTTGGTGGCTTGGGTGTAGACGAACCTTCGCCTGCTTCTATCTCCTTCGGATAAACTGGATCGGCAGGGTGTTTTTCAATGCCCTTCTGAACCTTCGGGGCGATTTTAGCCTTCTTGGATGCTTCTTCAGACGACATTTTTATGTTATAGAGTAGAAGTGTTTGTTCTTGTCATATTTCTGCCATATTTACAGGCAGAAGTTCCTCAAGAAATGAATCGACACATTCATCTGACGGTTCGTCCGTTCATTAAATGCCTGACGGTTCATCCGTTCATTTATCACATTTATCTGACGGTTCGCCCGTTCATTAATGCCTGACGGTTCATCCGTTCATTTATTACATTCATCCGACGGTTCGCCCGTTCATTAAATGCCTGACGGTTCATCCGTTCATTTATCACATTCATCCGACGGTTCATCCGTTCATTATCATTTCGACGGTTTGTCCGTTCATTCCATCATTTGTCGGTTTTCCCGTTCATTCCACATACATTTATGATTCATCATCATTCATCATCCATGTCAGTATCATATTATGATATCTAGTCTTTTGATTTTCGAGTCCAAAGATTGTGAAAAATTGAGTTCAAAGATATCTTTATGTTTGAATTCTATTTTTAATCAATATTAAACTAAGATCATTTCTGGTTTAATATCATCTGATAGAATTACAAAGTTCATTTGTATATTCTATTCTATTAAAATGTGTCATGTATTATTTACCTCTGAACATACTTTCTATGAATATATTATTACCAAAATAGCAAAACAGCATCAGATCAAGAATTCTCATTTGTTTTCATTCAGAATCAAAACATTGAATACAAATAAAAATGAAAAAGATTTACTTATTAGGAGTTATCAGCTCCCTGATACGTTCAAGAACAGCATTTATTTTCTCTTCATGAGCTTTTTGAACTCTTTCAGCTGCTTCAACTGTGACATTTTGTTCATCAAAAATGATGATAGCAGACTGGCGACGGTTGACTTCTTCAATTTGTTTCGCCTGCATCTGCTCTCGCTTCTTTTGAAGAGTTTCACAGTGTTCGGCTTTAGAAATATAAGCAGTAGTAACCTCAGTTTGCTCTGTTTCTATGACAGCAATTCGCTCTTGAAGGCGAGCCAACTCTTCTTTCAATTTCTTCAGCTCTTCAGCTTTGGATGCTTTATCTTTCTCCAGAAGCTCTACTCTTTGACGAGTAGCTAATATTTCTTCGCCCTTTTCTACTAATTTCTCAGAAGAAGAGGCAAGAAATGCTTCTAATGCAGCTTGTTGGGACTGTGCTTCTTGCTCTAGTTGACTGATCTCCGCCGCAGTTAAAGATTGAATATCTTCCTTCTTAGTCTTCCAGTATTTTTGGATAGTTATTTCCAACTCATCCAGGTGATGTTCGAAGAAGATGCACTGAGATTCGCAACCAGCATGTCGCAACGCCATGAGCGGGAACTTGACCATAGTTCGAAGATCAGAAAAGGGTATAGCTTCATCCTTCAAGAAACGTCTGGAATATGTATCTAGATATGAATAAATGATCTCTGAATACATTCCCAGAGTTCTTGCTAGTCCAGTCTCAAATCCAGGAGTCGCTGTCATCATCGAAGAAGAAGCTTGAATGTTTTCTATCCTGGGAACGGAAGTATGTGCTACTGGAGAAGTTGGCAAGTGTGAACTCCCTTCATCAGCATCAGCCTGGATAAGCGGAGCATGAGTCGAACTCATTGCTGCAGCAGTTCCTACAGTCAAAGAAAAAAATAATCAGCATAGGAAGAAAAATAAACAGCAGAAACAGAATTTGAAACAAAGTTCTACCAGGCTGAGGTTCATATTCGATATGTGGAGGGAGTCTGGCATCTTCTCGTAGCCGGTCCATGATAGTGTCCGACACCTGCTTCATATGGCTGCTTCCAGCTCCAAAATTACTGGGTGCTGGAGCATTGTCTGGAGATTGAACAGGTTCGGGGCTGAGTTTAATTCTGTTCCCTCTGACTTTATCCTCATCATAAGGAGTAGAAGTACCAGCATGCCAATCCTCTCCTTCTTCCTCTTCTTCTTCAGACTCTTTGTCATCTCCGGCTTCAAGATGAGTCTCTGATCTGGAGTCCATGATGTTCACATCTTCATCCATTCCTTGAGATGAATGAATCTCAGGAACAGTGATGATAGCAAGTTCAGTATTGACTGCCGGTTCAGTCTTCTCTGGAATGTCAGTTCGAAGAATGATGTCTTGACAAACATTCTTCAACAAGTCATCCGCAGCTGATAGCTCAGACGCCGGCACGTCTTCATCGCCTCTGGCCAAAGAAATGTTTTCTTCAGCCCAAGTTTCAGGAACTTCCGGTTGTTCTATAACTTCCGTCGGGGCTGGTTCTTCTTCAGAATAATCAATCTGGTCATCCAGTGCCTGAATGACGCCCTCTGTCCCATGCTCAAATGGGATCATCCTCGTCTCTGAGGGTTCAATAGCTACTCCACTTGTTGTCGGAGCAGTTGTTTCCTGAGCTTGAGCGGACTCTACCTCAGTTTGTTCAGTTGAAGCTGCCGGAAGGTGAACATCATCAGACTCTGTTTTCTCAGTAGAAGCCATTTCATTGATTTTTGGCAAAACTCCTCCACTTATAATCGTTTCTAGGAGTTCATTGCCCTTCATTTTGCTGACGGTCTTCTTGACATACTTGCCTCTCGACCTCCTTGTTATCAAAGGAGCGTCGTCTTCATCAGTATCTTCGTCTTTATCGGCGACGTCATCTTCGTCAACTGAGATGCCACCTAAAGATGAAGTAGCAGTTACTGATACCCCTTTCTTCTTCTTCTTAGATGTTTGAGACTTAGTACTCTTTTTGGAGACGGTCTCAGATTCATCACTTTTCTTCCTCTTAGAAAGGGATACAAATATGGGAGGAATAACTTCATCAGGAAAATTTCCCTCCTGGAATAATTCATACAGGGGCTCAACCTCCGTTGTCTCATCTTCGGGTTCCGAAGGAAATTGTTGAATAACAGTTTTCTTCTCCGACCTCTTCGATGGAGCTGGGTCGTCCTCCGCAACAAAAGTCTTCAGATTGAAACTCGGCTTGAAGGTGCTCGACGAAACATAGAAGCGAGCATATGTATAAAGCATCTTCGTCCCCGAGCTAGATAAAGGATTAGGCATAGAGAATACAGCTTTTGTATCTCTAGCCGCAAAGTATCTCCAGGCTCGAGCTCCGTCAATAAGCCCCCCACGAGCAGAAAGGCAAGTGGTGGCGTTCCCAACGTGAAGTTGGTCATATCCGAATTGCCTGGCAAATCGGCTTGGTAGATACGGCTCCAGATACGTCATTTCTTTATGACGGTATACTAGATGAGAGGGCCGAATTCTCTGCAACCACTGAAAGGCTACATCATCTAGCCTGTTCCCTATATCTCCGTCCATCATATTTAAGGGCATGCTCTCATAGCCCAGTGGTAGAGGGACACATTGAATGGACCAATGTGATGCCCGATTCAGAATATTTCTGCATTCTGGAAGGGAGTGAACCTTCCAAAAAGTCTCTCCAGAGTACCTCTCCAAAAAGAGACTGCCACTCCCTCCTGCCCCTGGAGGTATCAGACCATCATGATGGAGGAGGAGCCAACCATATAGATATGTGAAAGGCATCTCTATCCGTGGGAATTCCTCGGTCATCCTTCTCTGATCAGATAGCATGTTGGTTACAAAATTCCGAAGACCTGCGTTCAGCCTACAGGTCATCGCTGACAATAAGTCTAGCTTGTAATCATACATAAGGCGCACCGCTGCAAAGATAACGCCTCTATGTATCCTGTCCAGAGAGCTGGAGCCAGGAACGATGAATCTTCTTAACCACAGAGATAGGAATCCGGCCAAATGACCGTTCCTTGATAGAATCTTTGCACTCTGTCTCATATACGAGCTAAAGATGGTTCCAGCTTTAAACTCGTACCAGTCTTCAGTGATCGTAAAATCCTTGCAGTCATATTTCTCCAGCAGATACATGATTTCACTCTCAGAGAGAGGCTTGAAGTTGTTAATCTGGTACCATCTCTTCTCGTTTATCTTCTTCTCATCCTTTTCACGGTTCATGAAAAGGTAGGACATCCATTTCTGAATGTGGTTGCCGGCTTCATCTTTAGAACTCTTGTAATACAGAGTATATGTACCAAAATGGCACATCATCTCTTCAAATAGATGTACCATCTCTGGGTTCTTCTCCGACAGAAAGTTTAGCTCTTCTGTAGTAGGCACATACTCCTCATACGGCAGCGAGCCTGAAGGCAAATACGAGATGTATTCCATCTCATGAAGGGCAAAGCCCATCTCCCCTTTTGGAGTCATAAATGTCCTCGTCCTGTGGTTATACCTCTCAACCAAAGCCAGGAACAGGAAGGGGTTGGGCCTGAAGCCGTAGGATGAATTGACGACGGCGTCATAAAGGTTTATCTTCTTCAGTTCACTCTCAAAATTCTCCAAAGCCCAGTGGACCAAAGTCTTCCACCTCACGTTCTCTTGATTCATTAAGCCGTTCATCCTCGGCGTCGAATCGGTGGGATAGAATGCATTCTTGTTTGCCATGAATTTGTTTATGAAAATAGGCATTCTGAATGGCATCAATATTGATGAGTCTTCAGGTGGTATACATCCTGGCTTCAAACCCCGAAACACTGATACATGATTCTCTGGGGCACTGAAGAATCCCTCCTTCCTGTAAATGATACGGCTCGCCTTTGCCTGCTGATATTCTGTTAAATGCCAGGACATCTTTCTCGGATAACTGGCATGCATGAATCTCATGATAGACAAGCCCCTGGAAACCTTCGGCCAATACATGGGCTGTTTTACATCACCTTCGAAGTAGAAGCACACTTTCTCTCTGATGCCCTTCGGTTGTGATTTCTGTGCTATGGCATCTCCGAACAAAAATGCTGGTTTCTTGTGGGACACCAAATCCAGACTCTGAAAGGGTTGTCCATTCATTAAGCAGAGTAGAGTTGTATGGTCTTGATTGGCCAACAATGACAGTCTGGCTTCTGGAAGATCAAACTGAGGAAATTGCACATGAGATAAATCATGCTTAAATGAAAAACTCAAGTGTCCTTCATAATCTGCCTCTTTACTTTGGATGTTCACTACAGAAAATGAAAGAAGATAAGGTCAGATGTGTTTTTCTATGACTACGAGCCTTATGCGTGTATAGCAGTGTTCGAAGGAAATTTCAAAATTCACGCAAAGTCCAGACAGATTAGGATAAAAGTCACGCATCATTGCCAGAATCACATTTAAGTGAAAATGACAAAAATATGCTGACAGATCAAGACTAATCTATCCAAAGGGTGACTCTCAGAAGTCTGCGTGAATAATTCAACATTGACATTTCTGCCAACATGTGAAAAATCACGCAGAGTTATCATAAAAGCTGCGTGAATAATTCAACATTGACATCTCTGCCAACATGTGAAAAATCACGCAGAGTTATCATGAAAGCTGTGTGACTATTTCAACATGGACATTTTCTGCCAACATGAAAAATCACGCAGAGTCATGAGAGCCATGCTCCTTTGCGTGAAACACAGAGCTTCGTAAACACGAAGATGTGAAGTATGGCCGACCCTAAAGAGGGGACATACTTTGTTAATATCCTTTGCCCTAAGAAGGGGGATATATTTTTGAACTTCATTTATTTGTTTTAAGATCCTAAAAATTCTATGTGGAGTTCATCTTCATCAAAGTTATCTTCATCAAGTCATCTTCAACAGTTCGTATTCCCCCATCACTTACGCTGTATAGGAGGGTGCGTAACTTCGCGCCGAGGGAGCCTGTCAGTGGTGGCACGCGAGGAAGTCGCAGGAGCCTTCCCCTTGGCCTGAGCGTCGGTTTTCTTGGGAGCCATTGCTGTTGAGAAGGGGAAGAAGAAGTCGAAGAAGATGAAGTTCGTCGGATAGTTGAAGTTTCTCTTCTGTGGATTCTCTCTCTCTAAAGCAAGTAAAGAAGGAAAGAAGTGATCTATTGCTTATTTATAGGCTCATGAAGAATTCCAAACGGCACATCATTATTTGCCTCGATTTAGGAGCTTGATACGGGATCCTAACTGCACAGAATCCCAACAGTCCAATCATTTAGGAGTAAATATCTCTTTAAAGTCATCTCAGCGTGACTAAATTCATTTTATCATCTCGATTTCAAAGTATTTCGAAATAATTTATTATTTTTCGAAAACTTTGAAGGGGGTTTTGTAGGCCTTAAAAATGAAAGTCACACTGAGTTGATCAGGACAAAGTCCAAAAGTCACGCTGAGTTGATCAGGACAGAGTCTAAAAGTCACGCTGAGTTGATCAGGACAGAGTCTAAAAGTCACGCTGAGTTGATCAGGACAATATTTAAAAGTTATGCTGGAAGACAGCTCATCATTTGTCAGAGTGTCATTATGACTGACAGCACGACAGTTGAAGAATGTCTCCTCGTATGCCACGTATGCACGGAACTCGAGAGATCACAGCCGACTATTGCATGATTTTTGAAATCTTCTTCAGCAAGACTCAGCCTTCGTCAAGTTGGCATACCAAAAGAGCTTTTTGTCATTTAATGCGACTGACAAGGCAATCACTGTCAGAGATTTTGTGTCAGTCGAGGCACGTCGAATCAAGACAGCTGGCAGTCCTGCCTTAAGCTTGCGTGGATTTTGAGCCTTTTGTCTCAAGTCTGCGTGTATTTTGAACTTCTATGTTCCTTCCTCAAGTCTGCGTGGATTTTGAAGCTTTTTGCCCCAAGTCTGCGTGGATTCTGAAGCTTCCTGCCCCAAGTCTGCGTGGATTTTGAAGTTTTCTGACCCAAGTCTGCGTGGATTTCGTCTTCAACAAGTCTGCGTGGATTTCATCAAATTGGAGTACGTGGCAGCCATGACACTGATCTCTCGCCTGCGTGTCCTGTAACTTGCACACGACTCATGCATGATTGCCATGTGTCCAACAGTTATAGGCCACGTCCAGTAACTGCTCATAACCTTGCGTATGTTAGATCCTGCATGATTTTCAACTAGGCACAGGTTGTGAAGACAGTTATCCTTTCAGTTATTTTTGACTCTATAAATAGGGTTCTTTTCTCATTCATTGTACAGATACACAGATATCTAAATTGCTGTTGAAATTTTGAGAGCTTTTCTTCTTCGTATCGTCTAAGGGATAAAGCGATCGTCTTCTAGATCGGATTCCTACAGTTGTAATTTTCCCAGAAACAAAATAAATAAAGTGAATTTATTTATGGAAAACAGTTTTCCCTCGTCGACCACCCCGTCCCATCCACCCGCCGTCCTCCACCAGCCGACCAGGGCTCTCGACCTCATCCTCAATTTGCCTCCTCTCCATTGCTTCGACCACAGCAATAGTCCCCTGAATGATCGTCGGAGCTATCCCATCACCCCCGACCCACCGTAGCAATCGAATCAAGCATGCCAGAGTCCAATACTTGAGCTGATCTAAACTCTTGGGTACCCTTCTTCTTCTTCTTTCCTTTTCTTTTTATTAATTTTAAAGATAATAATTATTATGGCTTGATTGTAGGTATGATTTGAGGGTCGTGAGTGATGCCAACCGATTTTTCATAGAGATGATCCTGAAGCACCATGGTATTCTTGGGTACTTCACGGAGATCAACACAAACCTTAGCTATGTTGACGAGGAGGGAAAGCTTATGATATTTCGTTACCATCACTTCACCGCCACCACTTGTTCCCATGGTTGCACCCTCTCTGCCTCCTTGACACCAGCGCCATCTTCGCCTCAGAGGTAATTTTTTTTAAAGAATCCATTATAATTTTCTTGGTCATGTCTTAGTTTCCTTCAAGATCAACATATTGGACTTTGAATATACATTATCCAACAAAAATCTACTGAAGTTTTTGGGAAATACAGGTCTAGTCAGTTTAGTAGTTGAAACCATTCATCTTATTTCTTTGTATCATTGGGAAATTTTTTTTCGCAGTTGTCGATTCGATTGAGTTGTTGATGTCCAAGATAGCAGCGATATGCCGGTTATAATAGGTTTTTTTCTTCCGATTATGAGGATTTTCCTCCGATTTGGAGATTTGGATCCATATATAAAGTTTCTCGCATGGAAAAATGGGATCGATCAGTTTTTATGTGGATCACTACCTCTTTTGGCTCGTTGGAGGTTAGATCTCCCGAGTTATATTGTTTTTGTAGCATATATTTGGATTATGAGATTTGTTAGATGTTATGTTTGTCAGAAATCTCTAGATTTGGATCAGTTGGCGAGACTTTTCTTCAGATTTATATAAAGATAATAACTCTTTATGATGAGATAATGATTCAATGTTTGTTTACAAAGGTGGAGTTTATATTGATGCAGTTGCTTTATAGTGTAAAATTCTGATATAAACCGATGTCTCAGAAGCCATGGTGTATGGATACAGATTCGACATGACATGTTTCAAACACGATGACACTTGTTTGGCACCTATTTTGGTGTTTCCTACTGTATTTTAGAGTGTCAGTGGCGTGTCCAATCCATGTATCCCACACAACACAACACAAAACAACACAAGACAGACACCATATGAGTTGGAATGTTCGGGCTTCTTAGCTCAGAAGCATTCTGGTGATGAACTTGTGAGAAGGGCTTTGGGCGGTGGTCGATGGTGGTGGTTAACTGCTGGTGGTGGTGGCTGGGCCCAATGTGGCCGGAGATGAAGGGGGAGGATGGCAGAGTTGGGGAGGTGGTGGTTGGATGGCCGGCCACAATATGGTCGAAAACCTGGAATAGGGTTGGCGGCTAAGAATTTCTTGGGATGTGTGTAGGGCTTCCTTGTAAAATATTGGAGAATGGGTACTATTTATAGGGTAGGTTGGAAAAACCCTAATGCTAATGTAAATGTAATAGGGGATTAAGAAATATTAGTGAAAATGCTAACTGCTAACACTAATTGTTAACATTATTTCTATATGTTGGTTCAATTATCACTAAATAAATATTAGTAAAAATTTAATTATTTAATTAGTAGTTAACAAACTGGCTAATTGCAATTTAGCCAAGATTTCTAATTACATGAATAATACTAATTTACTTACTAATTATTTACATATATATGTTAACAACCATTTATATGGTAAGTAAATATATTTTGAAATTATTAATTCAATAAACGTTTTCTTCTTAAGGAAAATATTTATAACCTATTGATTTAAAGGAAATGGACAGGAAGATTATGATAGGATGAAATCGCATAAAATAGTAAACCAAAGACCATCAAGGACCGATGGCAATCACGGTCGAAATTCTTTTCTCAATATTGGAATTGCACGCTTTTCAAAGAGTCAAAAAAATTAGAAAATACAAAAAAATTATAAAAAATCCAAGAAATCGATTAACGGAGGTTACAAATCTACCCTCATGAAAGAAATTTTGTCCTCGAAATTAAAATTGATGGAGGGATCAAAACCTGATAGAGAGTTTAGTCAGTGGCTTAGGCACGATCAAATGACGATGACTTGGCACGATCAAGATAATAAATTCAAATAACTTTGACACGATTAGTGATTTTGGCACGATAGAATCGAATATGAACGAAATTATTTAGGCACAATTTAGAAAATAAACTTAACTCATTCAGGCACGACCACAGTCATGGTTAAGAGAATCGAAGGGAGAATTCAAGATTTAAGTACCGAACAGTCAGAAGAGTTTAAGCTTGATGAAAATTAGGCTCAAGTCGCACGAGCACAATTAAAATGAGAACTTAGCTATGATTAAGATAAGATTTTAGGCAAAATCAAGATTCGAAGTCAAGGCCTTATAGGCACGATAAAAATTTGATGAGTATGATTAAGTCATGAAATACGATCTGAGCTCGGACGTGATTTAAAATCTGAAAATAATCTAAGTTCACTTGGCACGATTAGAGTATAGCGATGAAAATTAAAACCTTAGTCATGAAATAGGAATGAAACCTGAGCACGGATGACTAGAGAATCGGAACTTAGGCAAGATGGGAAAATTTTATTTCGATATGATCAATCTCAAATTCTAACGTGACAAGTTCATAGTCAAATCGGACAGTCGTGATTAATGGCCAAAATTTTGGCACGATTCAGAGGCAAAGGTAATATGTATTATGATCGTCGAAATCACGATCATGGGATTCAAGTCGTCTAGTCGTGCCAGGTCATCTAGGCACTACCAAACATGAAATTTTGGTATAATCAAGGATAGTATAAAGATTAATCATAATTGTAAAAAAAATTTAGTCATTTTTTAAAGAATAAATCAGATTTTTACGCACGAGTGATATTGGTACGGAGTCTAATCACGATTGAGATTAAAATATTGACACGATGAAGAATAGGACTAATCAACTCTTGATTAAAATTGGAATTTAGGTTTGATAAAAACGAATCGAAGTTTTTGAGCATGAGCAACATATTGATAGAGATTCAGGTCATGACTGAATTTAATTCAACCGAGTACGATCAAGGCTATTGGCACGATAAGGGATATGACCAAAGTCGGTGGGTCGCGATCACGAGAATTAGAATTCAGCGATATTTAAATCTTAAAGGATGATTCAAGGATATGGAATAATTTGAAAACCTTTTACTAGGATAGGGAAATCAAAATGCAAGATTCGTAGGGAAGTCAAGATAATCATCTCACTCTACTACTACCAAGTTTATCTTATCATTATTTGCCAATCATACATTTATCTAATAAATCCAAATATGTAAATCAACCTTCTATGACTACTACCAAAAATTATAACCTTCTGTCATGAAGATTGGACCTTGTCGTAATACTACAGGTTTGACCTTTATTCCAAGGTTGCTAACCCATGAAATGTATCCTTTGTTAGAGCTCAATATTATCCACTTAATCATCTTTAAATCCAAATTCCTCTGCTTTGTCCTAAATTGGACCTGAAACCTCTAAATTAAAGTTTATGAAACCCTTGAACTTGTTCAAATCACGCTCCTCGTATTATTCAAATCTAATACCAGTAGGCCATACAAAAACTTATTCTCTATCATTTAAATTCCTAATTTTTGCATCATAACTTAAATATGAAATATCTCAAAAATTAATAACCTAAAATTATCCAAGTTCAAAAACATTTTGATATCGGATAACCTCGTCAGTTCTAAACTATATCCACGAAATATTAATGTTCTAACCATTAATGTATGTCCTACTGTCCTTCTTACTCGAAATCCTCCTATGTTCTTTCTAAGTAATTCATCCTCCAAATTCTCTATTATAGTTTTTTCTAAACTGATAATATCGGCCTCTTGGTTTTATTTCCAATCTCAGTCATACTTTTATCTCAAAATTTTATACCAAGGTCCAACATTTATATTCCTACCAATTTCACCATATAATAACAAATTACGTCCTTCCGAGCTAGATGATTTATGATACTTCTACGACCTTTCCAAGGTAAAGAGATACGAGATTTCAAAACGATTTTAAGGTGTAGCTGACAGAAATAGATACAAGATAGGTGATTGATGTGATCAGGACAGAGTTAAATTAAGACAAGAAAAATAATGATAATATAAGAAAATAATGGTATGACGAATAAATAGTGATAAAATTTGTTCTTGCTCATCTGGTCAAAGAAGTGAACCAATTTAAGATAAGGTCTGATAACCATACACGTCTTTCAGAAATCATGTTGCTATAATTTTTGTCACGTTAGTAAGCATAGCTACAATAAACGATAGTGTAAGTAACTAAGGTATACACCCTATAATCATGTTATCTAGAATTCTTACCATGCCAACCGGTATGGCTGCAAGAAAACTAAATTCTATAACTATGATAGTATATATAAAATCAGGCTCTATGTCCTTGTCATGCTAGCTAGTATGACAACAATAAATTCTAAACTCCATAAATAAAGCAGACATTTACCTTTCTTACTATCATTATCAAATATGTTATCAGATTATACCTCAATTCAATCCATAAAAATTTATCTAAATATAAAAATCAAAGTCAACAACAAACATCAAGATTTAAAATTCAACAACAAATCAAGGATGAGTAAATGGAAACAGGCGGAAACAGATTCCGAGGTAGGATTTAGAGAAATATTCTTAGTGGTTATCCCAAGGATACTGTCTAGGTCGAAATTCAAAATTCGTGAAATACATTCTAAAACAAATCTAACCTAAATGGTATAAAATTCCAATTCTACCTTCCAGTTCTCTCTGGAGTCCATAAACTCATCCTAAATGCAAGAACAGGGTTAGATTACAGACATATTTTTCAAAATCAGGATGAATAAAAGCAAGTAGGAATAAACATAAAAAAGTTTCGAAATAAGACTCAAGGGTCATCCCTGGAATCTATCAAGAGTTTCTAATATGTGACTGAGTACCAAATTCCTAAATTATTCCATGACTCAAATCTTAATCCTAGGGCAGGCTCGCAGTAGTACGACTAAGCCTAAGTACTACCACGACTTCGCAATAGTTGCAAAGACTGACCTACATGGGCCACCACAAAAATGTGTCATGACCGGCACCCGGATAATCGGACACAAGTACGTGGGCCACGTCCCGCCTATGCCGCAGTATCGGTGGTAGTACGCTGTCAAGAACCCATTAACTATCTATAACATCTAGATGATCCTGAATCATAATGTACTCAAATCATACCATAACAACGAGGAAAGATATGAATGAAAAGATATCAATAATACTGGAACAGACAGAGTCTATAAATGAATATACAGGACCAGAATGTAACAGAGACAAATACAATAACGAAACAAAACAATTACAAGGCCTAGAACTCCTGGAAGATAACTCACGGTGAATAGAACATCGAGATCCATCTCTGCTAGCATCATCCTGTAGTCCAATAATGTGGGGCATAACAATTCCTAAAATTTATCAACTGGTCCTGTCAAGATGGAAACGAGTACATATCTCCAAAAGCAGTTCCAAACATGGTAGAAAATATAGAGCTAACAGTAGAATAAAATACATAATGTGCTGTAAAGAAGTATAGGAATACAGGAGATATAGATAAGTAAACTGAGCACATGAAATATAATAAGAATCTATGAACTATAAATAATATAAGTGTTTCAAAGCACAAGATGGTTATGTAATCGGTTTAGGTTGCATATGACTAAGATAAGGTAACTCCATTATACGTAAGGGTATAACAGACATGTACATGATTACATTACCGGGATATAATCATATAACCACTTCTACTATCCCTTACCCCAATCAATACATAAGGATCTGATCAAGTTACGTTACGTACATGATTGTTAGTTATACATGAAGCACATGTGAACCTGAGAGTACGTAAGAGCACATGACTGTACATAAAGAATACGAGTACAAGGAGTACGTGATGCACATGCTAAAGTACATGAACATGAAATACCCAATGCACCCGGTAAGGGGATAACATCTCATGGCAAGATCCATATAGTACCAATCCGTGTTAACAATGTGTCATCATCAAGTAAAGTAGTCTAAAGCAGGCAATATAGATATTATCATGAATGAAAATGATCAAAGAATGTACTCGCCTCGATTTGGTTGGAGTCGACGTGCGCGACACGAACGTATCGACACGAGGTAGGTACAATGCTATACTACACAAGATGGTTCCAAACGACGGCACAAACAGTCCCAATGAGTCTAGAATAGTCCAAAAAGCCTAGTTGTTATATAGAAGCCCTAAGTTAGATTTTGGCACGACAATTGAACAAGAACGAGAAGACGACTATTAAAGTTGTGACTTAAGATTCTGAAAGAAAAACATAACAAATACATATACTTTCTTGAAAATCATTTATGATATTTATATATATATCTGAAAACTAACGAAAAATCATTTTGGGTCTCTACATTCTTATTTTTGGTAAAATGCGAATTTTTATTAGAGAAAATACTAAAATATTATTTTAGGTCACACTACCAAAATAAGTGGTTTTAGCGACGCCCAAAAACGTCGCTAAAACAATAAAATCCGTCGCTAATATGAAGCACCGACGCAATTACCGACGTTTAAGTTTTGTCGCCGTTTCCTTAGTCGCTGATTACAAAAACGTCGCTGAACGTCGCAATGACCGACATCCAGCGACGTAATTGTACGTCGGTGAGTTATCGACGTCTACCGTCGTGTCGGCGGTATATTAGCGACGTATATGTCGTCGCTACACGTCGGTGAAGTCCTGGAATAATTCCCGACGTCTACCGTCGTTTCGGCGGTAATATAGCGACGTGAATGTAGTCGCTAGACGTCGGAGACCTGTACATTTTTTTGCAGCTAGTTGTCGGTAAACGTCGGAAAAGCGTCGGAGACCTGTACTTTTTTTTGCAGTTAGGCGTCGGTAAATGTCGGAAAAACGTCGAAAAAATGTATTTTTTGCAGCTTCTCGTCGGTAAACGTCGGAAAATGACGTCGATAAACGTCAGTAAGCGTCGCTAAACGTCGCTAAAATTGTAAAAAAAATAAAAAAATAAAACACAGATTCTATATTACCACTCACAATTCAAGATGCTACACATATAGGTACACATTCAAATCCCCACTCACAATTCCAAATCACAGCGCATTTAAACTCCCACTCACAATTCAAGATGCTACACATATAGCTTTAATCTAAGTTAATTAACATCCAATCCAAACACAATTAACATTTATCGACGAAGGAATTAACATCCAATCCAAACAAGTCACAAGTCAAATCGATACAAACACAATTAACATCCAAATCCAAACATCCAATCATAAGTCACAAACATATGATGATACAAACACAAACAAAAGTCCTAACTAGGACTACTAGTGATCTGGTGCAGGAGGGGCACCGCCGCGACGAAGGGATAACAACTCCTCATACTCCGCAAGTGAAATCGATACAGATGGAGCGCCAGGCTGTGACGTCGGTGGAGTCGGTGTCGAAGAAGAAGGCGGTGGAGGCGGCGGAGTTGACGACGATGAAGGCGCACCCAGAGTACCAGCATGCTCCAACGCTGTAAGTCGCTGGTTGTATGAATCCATGATAGATAACATTCTACCACTGCTCTGGACCATCGAATCCTGCGCCAATCTCACCGTCTCGGCCATGGTCACCTGTCCTGTCTGCAACTCCGTCACCGTGCGCTCTAACCCTCCAACGGTGCGCTCTGTCCTCTCAGTCGTCTCCACGAGCCCCATAATGCCGCGGTCGAGCGCATCCAATCGTGCTATCAGCGCAGGATCGTTCGTAGGGTGCTGAGACTGCTGCTCGATCCGTCGTAGCAGGTCGTCACGGAGAGACTCCATCATCTGGTGGACTCGGGCAGACTCCTGGGACGGCTGTGGACCATGCACACTAGCAGGAGATGTCCTAGAGGATTGGGTCGCAACTAGGGCGCCATAGGATCCCGTACCGTAGTACGTACCCCTATGGAGGCCACCAGCGGCGGTCATCCACAGCTCGTCCTCCGACAGAGCTTGAGTGGGCTGCGAGGAAGTATCGGCCACTCCTGCATCAGGTGCACTAGCAGTCGCCCGTTCCCGCAGCCTCTGATACTCGGCCTAGAAAGTATGGATAGTACTCTATGATTTCTAATTTCTAATTAATGTACTTATTTTTACTAACTTCATGAATATTTATTTGCATCATATTTACTAAGTTATATTAAAATTGACACGAAGTATTAAATTAAGATAACGTATTATAATACTTACATAGGTCTGCTCGGCCCTCTCGTCAATAAGGACTCCGCCCTTCCGATGGGTGGCCAGGAAGACGGTCACCATGTCGGCGTTACCGACCTTCCTTACCTGTAATTAAATATATTATCTTAGTAATAATTTATCAGATTTGCATTAAAATAATATTTCTAAAAGAGAAAGACATACCAGACGACGGAAATGTTCCGTCATCGAAATCGACCCACCGTACCACTTCGAGGCATGTTGCCTAGCCGCCTTAGCCTTCTCCGACTTCTCTTTGTACCTTAGCTCGTTGAATCGAGCCTTCATCGCATTCCACTGATCAGGGGTGATCCAACCTTTGATCGGCTTTCCGGCACGATCACGTTCCTTCTGATCATTAAGAGTCGCGGATCAGCTTAGCAGCGACGGAAGGAAACATCCCCTCGATCAGCTCGGCCCTGTGCGGTGGATAGTAAAACATATCCTAAAACAGTACGAAACCAAATATTTATCAGTTATATATAACATGCATAAATTAAATGATTTATGTTAAAAACAAATCTATTTTAACCTTGAAGCGCGTAAACCAGTAGTTTTTCCTTTCGTCTGGAGCATCAGAGTAGTTAATCCAGGGACCACCATAATTATGCCTCAGCATATCGCCTAGGCATCTCTGTACCCCTGGAGGACGATATTTATACAGACATATTATATTCATGAAAAAAGTTAATTTATGATAAAAACAGAAAAAAATCATAAACCAAAATACCTACTTTGTACCGTCGGCCCAGATCTCCGTCCTCCTCTCCTCCGGAGGTACGCAAGGAGGATCTGCATGATGCTGGTCGGCCGTCGGCACATCCTCCTCGGCCGTCGGCGTAGCCTCCGCCATCTGCTCATCCGTCTCCATCGTCGTATCAGCATCAGGAATGCTAGACGGGCGAGCACTCTCAACAGGCCTGGAACTACTCGTCCCAGGAGATATGCCACGTGATGTCGTCCCAGTAGGCCCAGCTACTGTCCGATATGGAGGAGTAATCGGCGACGAAGATCCAGAGCCGGTACCAGTAGGAGGTACCGAAGGAAAACTTCGTCCTCTAGCAGTACCTGTAGGAAGTACTGGAGGATCATGTCCTCGTCGTGTCCCTCGTAACGCTCCGCGACGACCTGCCATACCTGATAACAGTATATGATAGTACAAGAAATAATAGAGACTAGAAATATGAAAGTACAACAAATAATAGAGACTAGAAATATAAAAGTACAACAAATAATAGAGACTAGAAATATGACAGTACAACAAAGATAATAACCAAGGTAACATATGATGATACATTCTACAATAAACATCTAAGTCCAGATAATATATTCTAGAAGAAACATCTAAGTTCAGATAAGTATATCTCTCTCAATCATCTTCAGAATAATCATCTTGTTCGTCTTCCTCGACCTCATCTTCCTCTTCCTCCTCATCTTCACTTTCGTCTTCACCTTCGTCGGCTTCGTCTTCCTTTTCGGATAATTCTACATCTTTTACATTATGTGTCGTGTAATGCGTAACTTTCGTGGAGTCCACATCGACAATATTGGTTACAGGAGGTAGCTCGTCCTCCTGGTAAGCTTTTTCATCAACATCAAAAGTATCTCTAGCTTTAGTCTTGCATACTGCCCACCAGTCAGACTTCGTTGCTCCCCGTCTCGGATAAGCTGTGAAGTACACGAGCTGAGCCTGAGTTGCTAGGACAAACAGTTCATAGCCTTGATATCTACGCTTGTAGTTTATATCCACAAGACCATGCTTGTCAATTTTCCAGCCTTGATTTTCAATCGGATCGAACCATTCACACTTGAACAACACGATCTTTGCAGGTTCTCTGCCATAATTATATGACAACTCCACAATCTCTCGCAAGATGCCAAAGAAATCATTTCCTGGATCGACGTCTTTGTAGTTCGAAGACTTGATACACAAACAACTATTCTTCGTGGAATCAAGATCCAGGAAGCTGTCTCTGATCGGAGCATTTGTCGACTTGAACCGAAAGCCATTGACACAATAACTTGGCTATGTTTTAACAAAAGTAATTGGTCCCTTGGCAAGAGTTCTAATTAATTCAATCTCGGGTGAAATTAAATGATCGACCTGAATATCAAAGAAGAGATAATAAGTTATTTATTGCGCAGTTGCATTAGAAGAGGCCAGTAAATATTACCGAGCTGCTTACATATTCGCTCAACCAAGAAGGAAAATGACGTCTCATTTCTTGTTCTAATGCTTCGTCTGTTAGGTAGGGTCTAACCAGCCTCAACTCATCATTATATGTGCTGGAAAACAACGAAGCATTAGAACGATTAGTACAATAATATTAGCTTATACTATTACATTGAGATGATGTAAACTCATTATTCCTTACTTACCCCTCTAGCTTCTCCACTTCATCCTCGTCGCAATTGAGTAATACATACAACTGAGCAGCCCTTAGCTCTTCGTCATTCAAATATCTCTTCTTCATTTTCCCCGAAGGCTTTCCGGACGCATTGAATACTTTCAGTATTCCATCATTAAATTCTTGATATCCGTCGTCGTTTCTCGGAGCCCTCGTTCTATTCGTAGCAACATGAGGTTTGAAATAGGAGGAGCAGAAATTTGTAATCTCCTCGAGAATATAGGCTTCACAAATAGAACCCTCGACCTGAGCCTTATTTTTTACCTTTCTTTTTAGGTGATTCAAATGTCGCTCGAACGGGTACATCCATCGATATTCGACGGGTCCACCAACACGTGCCTCGTAGGAAAGATGAATCGGCAAATGCTCCATAGAGTCGAAGAATCCAGGAGGAAACACCCTCTCTAGCTTGCACAATGTTACCGCAATGTCCTTCTCTTACTTTTCTAGACGATCAACGAGCAATTTCTTAGAACAAAGGTCCCTGAAGAATATGCTAAGCTCCGTCAATGGATCCCAAACTGCCTGCGGTAAGAATTCCCGAAATGCAATCGGAATTAACCGCTCCATGAATACGTGACAATCATGGCTCTTCATACCTGTCAGTTTGTTCTCCTTGAGGTCGACGCATCTTCTCAAGTTTGAAACATACCCATCTGGAAATTTTAGACCTTGAATCCACCTACAAAGCCTCACTTTATCCTCCTTCTCCAGTGAGAAAATTGCCTTAGGCTGCTTCAACTTCCCATTCCCGTCCTCTATCAAATGCAATGCAAGACGTCTACATATTTCTTTCAAGTCCAATCTAGCCTTAGGATTGTCTTTCATCTTTCCCTTTACGTCCATTACAGTATTAATTATGTTGTCAAACACATTCTTTTCGATATGCATGACATCAAGGTTATGTCTAATCAGATTGGTGCTCCAGTATGGCAGATCTCAGAATATACTCCTCTTCGTCCAGTTATGAGTGCGACCAAATCCGTCACACTTGTAGCCCGTAGCAGGCTGCTCAATAGCACTTGGTAAATCTCTAACCTCCTTCCATATCGTGGCTCCGCACCACCTTATCGGTGGATCATCCTTCTCCACAACGCCAGCACGAAAAGCATTCCTGTTCCTCCGGTACGGATGATCCTTCGGCAGGAATTGTCGATGACAATCGAAGAAGCACGGTTTGCCTCCGTGTTTCAAACGGAAAGCCTTAGTGTCGTCCATGTAACACGGACATGAAAGACGACCATGCGTGCTCCATCCAGATAACATTCTATAGGCCGGAAAGTCGTTGATGGTCCACATAAGTGCTGCCCGCATCTGGAAATTTTGTTTTCTAGATACATCGTACGTGTTGGAACCTACTTCCCACAGCTGATTCAACTCATCAATCAATGGCTGTAAATAAACATCGATGTTCCTTTTCGGATTGTTCGGACCTGGGATAATAACGGTGAGGAACATATATGGAGTCTTCATGCACATCCAAGGCAGTAGATTGTACAGGGTGACGATCACAGGCCAACACGAATACTGGGATCCCGAAAGTCCGAATGGAGTAAAACCGTCAGAGCAGAGACCCAATCTAACATTACGCGAATCAGAAGCAAAATCTGGATACTCTCGATCAAAGTGCTTCCATGCTTCTCCATCAGATGGGTGATCCAACACTCCTATGGTATGTTCCCGCTTATGCCAACTCATGTTTTCTGCAGTTTCCTTCACCATAAACAACCGCTGCAAACACGGCATCAACGGCAAGTAGTGCATCGAAGAGGTAGGCTTCCTGTAGCGATCGACACCACAAAATTTGCAGGCGTCTTCATCCTTGTCGTCTTTGTAGTACAATATGCACCCGCTGCGACAGGCATCGATTTTTTCATATCCCATCCAGAGCGATCTAACCATCCTCTTAGACCGGTAGAAGTCTTTAGGCAACTTCGCACCCTCAGGCAATATTTCTATAAGCAACTCCATAATACGGTTGTAGCAATCTTGCGACATGTTAAAATCGGACTTGATGCTCAACAATCTTGTAACCACCTCCAACGGTGAATGATCCTCACAACCAGGATATAATGGAGTCCTTGTATTCTCCAGCAACTCCATGAACTGTGCAGCATCGGGGTTCGGTGCCTCCTCAGGTGCATCATGATCATCCGGATCGAAACTAGGCCCGGCCGCATCAAAAACCATGTTCACCAACCCATCGTCGTAAGGAGCGTTGTTGTGGACATCCACATAAGGCTCGTACTCCGATGCTAAAGACACAAGTTCTCCGTGCTCGCTCCACTGATAGTAATTCGGCGTGAAACCCTTCGAGTACAAATGATACGTGACATCCACTTCTGGATGATATTTCAAGTTGCAACATCTCATACACGGACACTTAATTTTGGTACCGTCCATGTACTGAGGGAACGCCTTGGCAAACTGCAGGAACTGGTGTACACCCTCTATGAATTCATCCCGCACACCGCATATGTCATCAGGATGACGGTTGTACATCCAAGTACGATTCTGCAGATAGTAATTCAGCTCCATAATTCTGTAAGATAGATACATCAAGGTAGTGAATGATATGCAAGTGTCAAAGCTTTTCCGATGGATTGCATTTATCTTTTCATCCATTCATTCATGCATTGCATTTATCTTTTCAGTTTTGCATATCATTACCTACTATTTTACATGCATACTTTATATATACATCAAGGTAGTAATACTAGTTGATGTTCTGAAAAGGAGAGTGCGATGTCTAGTAGAGGATTCTTTTTTTTGAGGAGCTGTCATACTATACTATCCTTTATATATACAACCTTTATAGATACAATCGATATATAGCCATCACTCCCTTCTTTTATCAAATCTGATACACCCTACCATCTTTGTGAACTCTCAATGTCACATACTAACTTTCCCTCTTTACACTCCACTCTAAACTCTGAACTCAACCCTTAGGTAACCCAATATATAACTAAATCCTAACCACTGCAACCAAACACAAATCGAGATACACATATATATACAAAGCTAATCAAATACATATACTAGACTTCACATTCAAGGATTGGTTTAAGTTCAAGGACTGAACAAGGATGAGAAGGGTTTGACTGAATATGGGTTAAAATGGGGCTTAATCTCTGCTTGGCCTATTGGCCTGTTGCCTCCCTCTCTCATCTATTACAGTGCTCTACCCTTTCTATACTAACACCCAAATCCTAATCTAAAAGATACTATGGTTGACTATGGCTGATACTAGTAACTTTGGAACTGATACATGTTCATAAGTTGAACAAGGACTGAACACTTATGCCCCCTCTCCCTTCCATCAAATGATACATCTAAGAAGTGGCCTTTACCTACCTAGAAGTCGACTGAACAACTAAGAAAGGGGACTGAACAATATAGAGGGCAGTTACTCAGTTTCAATGTCCTACAGTAAATAACATTACATTATATGAATTAGCATCTTAATTATCAATTTTACTCTTGAAAACACAAAGAACAATACATGTATCAGAAAATCCCTTTTTCGAACCCAAATTTGAATAAATACAACCCAAACTTGCATTCCATGAACCTTGGCCATGTAAACTAACATCTCAGATATTGTATACATCTTAAACATCATGAATCTACATTATTTAACAATTTAATTCACTTAAAAGATTTTAGAAAATGCTCAAACTGGACAGTTTCAGAAAATATGTGAAGAACCCTCAATTCGAATCAAAAACCCAAATTCATATCAATTAATGTGTGCACAAGGTTTATACATATGTCAGGGGGGTGTCTCGTGTCTAGCAAACTAGACACGAGGTATCCAAACAAGAAACGTGCACAGGCTCGTGTTGAGGTGTCGAGCCGGTTAGAGTTAGGGTTTACCTGACCGTGACGACGAGGGGGAGCGACGACGGCGAGGGGGAGCGGCGGTCGAGGTGGCTGGAGCTGGCTCTGGCGAACGGCGAGGGGGAGCGGCGGTGGAGGTGGCTGGAGCTGGCTCTGGCGAACTGGAGCTGGCTCTGGCGACGGCGAGAGGGAGCGGCGGTGGAGGGGGAGGAGGGGGTCGACGGTCTCCGGAGGAGGAGAGCGGCGGTCACCGAAGGTCGGTGGGGGTCGGGGGCCGAGGGGGTGGGGGAAGCCGGCTCGGGGTTGGGGGGGAAGGAAAATAATTGGGGGGAAAATAATGGAGGGAATGAAAATTGAACCTGACCTATATTTACAAGTTAGCGACGTCACACAAAAACGTCGGTAAACGTCGCTAGTATAAGTGATATTAGCAATGAATTAACATATACGTCGGTAAACGTCGCTAATATCACTAATATTAGCGACGTTTACCGACTTATACGCGACGTTATCTGTTTAAAACGCAAACATAGTTTAAATACGTCGTAGAACGTTGCTGTCCGTCGCTAATAACGACGTTTTGTGATGTAATAAAAAAACGTCGCTAAATTGTTTTTTCCCTGCGACGTTTTCTTAAAACGTCGCTAATTTCGTCGGTAATATGACTTATTTTGGTAGTGTCACAATCATCTTTAAAATATCAAAAAATACAGATATAATCAAACCCATATTAAAATGGTTGTTAATTAAGTAATATTTGTAAAATATTACTAGCTAAAATATTACAACTATCCAACAACATTTACTAATTAAAAATATTATTTTACCCAAAATACTAATTATAATAAGATAAATATTAAAATAGTTAACATATATCATTAAAGGGGTGGTTTATGCTGTTGGCCCATCATTATACAGATATAAATCATTTTATATAGGCTACGGCCTGGCCCATCCCAAAGTTAAACAAATCAACAAATTTTAATTATAAAACAACATGGGCTCAAGCCCAATACTTATCAACTGGGCTACCTAACAACTTAGCATCACAAAAGGAAAAGGGGGGGGCTCCACTGGTTCCATACGAGAAAAATTAAACTCTTTGCTCTGCTGAGAGAACAGAGCAGCCCCAATGTCAAAAGAGGGAAAAACGAAGGGGAGGGGTGCTCACGAGGGGGTCTCGGTCGACGGCGGGGGTTCCCAGACCTGGACGGTGCCAGAGCTCCATGCGGCGACGTCGGAGGCTGCGGTTTGAAGTCACGACAGAGCAGTAGCACGCAGATGGACGGCAGATCTGCCGCTCGAGGGTGTTGGACGCAGCAGTCGGGGGAACGAATCAAGCGTGGCACGAGACTCGACATACGGTGGGAACGGCACGGAAGAGATCGCCGTACTCGACAGAGCGTGGCGCTCGATGCCTGATGAAGCGGCAGATGGTTTGTCTCGTTCTTCCTCTCTATTCTCTGTGGATTGGCTTGGGAAGAGGTCAATTTCGCCAGAGTAGGGCTTTGGGTGGTGGTCGATGGTGTTGGTTAAGTGGTGGTGGTGGTGGCTGGGCCCAATGTGGCTGGAGATGAAGGAGGATGATGGCAGAGTCGGGGTGGTGGTGGTTGGATGGCCGGCCACAATGTGGGCGAAAACAGGGAATAGCGGTGGCGGCTAAGAATTTCTTGGGATGTGTGTAGGGCTTCATTGTAAAATATTGGAGAATGGGTACTATTTATAGGGTAGGTTGGGGAAACCCTAATACTAATGTAAATGTAATAGGAGATTAGAAAATATTAGTAAAAATGCTAACTGCTAACACTAACTGTTAACATTATTTCTATATGTTGGTTTAATTATCAGTAAATAAATATCAGTTAAATTTTATTGATTAATTAGTAGTTAACAAACGGGCTAATTACAATTTAGCCAAGATTTCTAATTACCTGAATAATACTAATTTACTTACTAATTATTTAGATATATATGTTAACAACCATTTATATAGTAAGTAAATATATTTTGAAATTCTTAATTCAATAAACATTTTCTTCATATGGAAAATATTTATAACCTATTGATTTAAAGGAAATTAACAGGAAGATTCCGATAGGATGAAATCGGATAAAATAGTAAACGAAGGACCATCAAGGACCGAGGGCAATCACGGTCAAAATTATTTTCTTAATATTGGAATTGCACGCTTTTCAAAGAGTCAAAAAATTTAGAAAATACAAAAAAATTGAAAAAAATTCAAGAAATCGATTAGCGGAGGTTACAACCTATTACCAATCCTGCACATGCTACTCTTTCTACTGACGTTCTTACTATGGAGCTGATGACCACCATGATGATCAATTTTCAGAGACAACTGAGGCATATTACGGAATTGTTGTATGGTTGATGTTGGACCTATTGTTTTGTGATTGTTGTACTAGTTTATCTTTTTGTATAGATGGTGTGTGGTTGACGTTGGACATACTGGACATGACTATGATATATATTTTTTAGTTTTTATGTTTATGTACTTTGTGTATGTTGTTATTTTTGTTTATATCATTGGTAATTATTGTGGTGCTAAAAGTTGTTTGCATTGTATTTATGTGTTGTGGACATGTTTATATTACTCTTACAGGATGTGCATAGCATGATTCCTACAAATATGGGGAAAATAAATGATCCAGCGATGGAACAACGACTAATCGGCGTCTAAAAAACTAGAAAAATAATAGAAGCGACTACCCAGCGACTAACCAACGACTAAACATGTCAATTACTAGATATCAACTGTAACCATTATAATCTTAAGTTCATCGCAATGTAGTCGCAAATTTGTCGCTGTGTCAGTGACTAACTCTTTAGTCGATAGTTAGTCGCTATTTCAGTTGAAAGTTAGTCGTTGTAGCGACTAACTAGCGACTAAAATTGAACATTGATGTTGCTTTTAGCGATGAAAAATTGTAGTCGCCGGTTATTCGCTAAATCGTTTTACCGACGAAAATGTCTATTTTAGCGACTGAAATTTCAGTCGCTAGCTAGCTATTTTTTTGTAGCAATCGTTCTACCATCTAAATCTGTTTCGGGACTAACAATCTCAAAGCAAGATATAGATCCGATGGAGAACTGCCGTACAATCCTTCTCGATATAAGATTTAATAAACTTGAGAAGATTGACGGACATTGCTTCCAACATTTGGATGAGAAAAAGTTCTTTGTCAAATGGTTGGATGAGTGTTAGACCTTACTATCCAAGGAGGATGATGCACATTACATTGTAGATCGAATATGCCGATAGTTCATGAGATTACAACTTATGCTAGAGCGGACGAGGAGGTTCTCAAGGAGAAACACATGGCTCAATAATGCGAATAAGATCTGTGCTAGGACTAATAGTACTCATGCTTTGGAGTGTGCTAGGACTAATAGTACTCTTGTTGTTGGCCATGTTGGTGGCTTCGAGGTTCGTAGAGATGACGATGTTAGATTCTATGACCGAGGCAGTCGAAGAGGAGGGGGGCTTCGACGACAACGATGAGGTGCTCTTTAAGCTCCCGCCTACGGAGCTCGCCTTAGATTACTTATGTTTGGTAGCTTGAGTTTGCTCATCACTACCCTGTGTAACTAGTGATTCTAGGGTTAGGGTCTCATTGGAGTACTTCATCGAGGACAATGCTGAGTACTTAGAAGACAATTGTCAAGTTCAAAAGAGGCTGAGCAAAAGAGAAATGAGATATATATCCTATATAAATGTATAAGTTTCTTGCACATAGAAAATAATTCTCCACCACAAAGTAAGCTTTCAAGGTTGGGAAAGAAGAATTGATGGAGAGACGAGGAGGAGAATATATTGAGAATCCCTAGCTTTGTACTGACCCAGTTGTCAACATCCCACACTCCACATCCACCCTTTGTGCTAGCTCCAAATTCTCTGGATCTTTCCAACACATTCCTTTGTCATATCTTTACTTTCTGTTAGGGCCTGTTTGGTAAACCGTAAGTGTAAGAAGATATGGATTTCGACTTTCAAGTAGGAAAGAGAGATAGGGATCCATTCACTTTGTTGTCCCAGTAGGGGACAAATATGTTTGGTTAGGATAAGGAAGTGAGAAGTGGAAAGTGGAAGAGTATGTTATAATAATAAAATTTATTTGAATTAATTACTATCAATAAAAATATTTGGTTAATTAGTTAATTATTTTAATTATATAATCAAATATTCTAATATTAAATTAATACTTTAATTAATTTACCAATTAACTAATATTAAATATAATTAATTATAGTAGTCAATCAATCCTCTCAAAATAAAATAATTAGTTTAATATATTACTATATAATAATTTACTACTATAGGAAACCCCCTCTCCCTCTCTCTCTCTCTCTACAATAGTAAATCCTCTCTCTCTCTCTCTCTCTCTCTCTCTGAGTTAGTTACCAAACCCTCTTCTTCTGTTCCCCTTCTTCAGAATGCCCCACGATTCTCCATGGCATCTCCCTCTCATGCCATCTCCTCCTCTCCCTCTCCCTATCCCTCCTCTTCCTGGAAGGCCTATAGCCATAGAAACTGTAACACCCAGTTTTCTGAAATTGGGATATTTTTAAAAAATTATTATTTTTATTATTTATTAATGGTGTTTTAGTCATGATATGATTTTTGGTGATTTTAGTTAATTTAAAACTATTTTCTAAGTCATGACTTATGACTTTGTGATTTTACTAGTATAACCCTAGTGTAAACCCTAGAGATTTCATAACCTAGAGACTAACCATGACCATGTAAGCCTAACCATATGATTAGGATATCAAATTACCACTTTTTAGTCAAAAGGGTATTTTGGTAATTTATTAGAATTTATTTGGATTTATTTGAATTATTATTATTTAATTAGTTGTTAAGTGTCATGTTAGCTCCTAACCTAGTTTAGCACTAATCTAGAGGTTAGCAACTAACCTAGAAGACTAATGTTAGATGTTAGCTTATGTGTAAATATCTTAGGTTGGAAATATCTAAGATATTACTTTCTTAGATATTTAGAAAACCTAGAAATATCTATCTACCTAGTCAAAGCCTTAGGAGCTAAGTTTTGCTAGGTGGAGGAGTCCTAAATATCTACCCATGGCAGCCCAACCCTACCCCCATCCTATATAAACACCTCCCCTTCATTCATGTCATTTTTTTCATTACACTTAAAAACCTAGTTTTTCCCTCAACTTCAACCCTTCACCATTTAATCATTTTGACTCCAAATTGAGCCTAGTTTCTTGCATTAGACTCCCCTACACTAGAGGATACCAATTGTGGCTTGCTAGCAAGGATTTGTGAAGCTTTGGACGTTGGAAGTCGAATGAGGATTTCATTCAAATAGGCCTATTATTGAGGATTTTGCACTCATAGGTAAATATTCCCAAACCTTGTTAAGATTGTGTTTTCTCTTCATGGTTGCATGCATATAGGTATACCCTAACCGTGGGTCAAGTTTGGTAGGAAATAGGCTCGGTTTGGTGTCTGTATCGGATATGTGTCTGTGTCTTAATTGCAGTGTTTGGTAAAATGCCACTTAGGAATAAACGTTGTTATTTTCCAAAACAAATTATATTTTTGGGTAGCCCTAGACATGTAGGACACAACCCTAGTTGACTGAGCACAAATCCGAGTCGTGTCCGTGTCCAAAATGGACACAAACACGCTGTGCACACACTGTGCACTGTCCCTGAAACCCGACACTGTTTTCTCCACGAATTGGACACGTGGACACGTGCCACTTGGCACAGAGGTAGGGCACCCTCTGACAAGCCCCTCCTCGAGTTTCGTGACACTTCGTGACGTGTCGAGTGAGAGATTTGACACGTACTGATTGTGCACTACACTGCACACAGTGTTAAAACACACACTGACACGGCCTTCGTGTCATATCTAGACACGACGTGGACACCAAGTGTCAGTCCTAAACCCTAGCCCTAGACCTAGGCTACACCCTGACACGAGCACAAGGCTCTACGTGCCACGTGTGGAGCACACGACCCTTCGACACGCGTGCACGAGACTGTACACGCTATCCTGCTACCCGACACTGATTGCGGACACGACACAACACGTGGACACGTGCCACTTGGCACGAGGGTAGGGGCACCCTCTGACAACCTACCCACGAAGTTTCATGCGACCACGTGTCGTATCGGACACGTAGTTAGCTCTGCACTGATTCGTGCACTGTACTAACACGCGCACAGACCCTCTCTGATACGCCTCTCTAACTCGGACACGACACGACCCCGACTCGATTCAGGGTGCTGGACACTTAGAGTAACCCTAGGCAAACCTACACGCGTGTGCACGAGACACGAGGACACGTGTGCTGTGTCCTACACGCATGTGCATCTCTGTACGATGCTGTGACACTGCACAGTGTCTGAATTTACCCGATTTGGGTTTTTGACACTTGGACACGTTGTGTCGTGTCGTGGTGGACACCTAGGGACACCTACGACACGTGTACACATGGGGACACGATTACCAACCACTAGTTTTGGGTCTTAGCTAGGTTTTGTGTCGGATTTTGGGTTTAACCCACTGTTCAGGAATGAACAGTAATTCCTGGGGGTTTTCCGTATTTAAAACGAATTTCAAATTGATTTTTGTGTGTATATATACGTATATTTGTGTATATATACTGTATATATATATGTATATATGTATGTGTGTGTGTATGTGAGTATGTGAGTGTATATGTGTGTGTAGGTATAGATATAGGTATGTATGTATATATGTATATATATGCATATGTGTATGTGTGTGTTGTGTTCCCATTTCTCAGTTTTCCTGAGAAAAACCCCCCTTCCCTGTCACAGTCCACACACACCTAACCCTCACACCCTCACACTCTCACTCTCCTTCCTCTCTCTCTCTACCTATATACCTATATATGTATATATGTTATATATGTGTATATATATATATTATGTATAGATTAGGGTATTATATATATATATATATATATATATATATATATATATATATATATATATATATATATATATATGTATGTTATATATGTGTATATATGTTAGCTATCTATATATGTATATATATATATATGTATTATATATATATTTGGTTATCTATATATATAGTTGGTATATATATATAGAGTATGTATTATATATATATTTGTATTAGATATATTTTGAGAGTATATATATGTTATATACATAGTGGGATATATATATACCTATATGTGTTAGTGTCCTAGGATTACTAGCCTATGGTTAGTAGCAAGTTAGAATTGACCAATAGGTCTAGTAGACCTAGTTTGACTAGGTAATTGACCATTGTTGACCAAAGTCAACTATAGGTCAAACCATGACCTAATTGACCTAGAATTGACTTGGATAGACTTAAAAGGACTAGTTGACTAAGATTGAGTAAACCCTAGACTATTAGCTAGCTATTTGAGTTTGACCTATATGTGAGTGCCCTAAGTATATAAGGGTATTTGTGTGACTTGGTTTATATGGATAGTTACATGTCAATTAAGATATGTATGGGGTTAAGTGAGATACTTAGAGTTGAGACATGACTTGAGTTGGAGAATGGGATTAGCTTGATTATAGGATTAAGGTTGGTATTGTACTATATGTATTTATGTGTGGTATACTTTGTATAGGTAATTGTAGTATAGTATCTTAGGTATCCTAAGACAGGTTAGCCTATGTTTGGTTTTGAGTTAGCCTTATAGGGTTTGACTGGATGTTGACCATTAGTCAAGATTTACCTAATTGTCTTATTGACTAATCTATGATTAACCAAAACCTTAGTTAGTCTAAGATTGACCTAGATTTTGACCTAGCTTGACCATGTTGACTAGTTTGGCTAGAATATTTGACCAAGAGTTGACTTTAACCTAGATTAGACTTGTTTAACTTTGTTTGATCTTGTATGACTTAGTTTAACTTCTTGTGACCTAGTATGACTTAATTTGACTTAGTTTGACTGTAGTGTTGACCAAGTTTGACTTTGACCTAGATTGGCTTAGAATTCATACAGATTGCATCGTAGATTTCATTTACCTTCATTTTGGACATGTCATAACTGTATTGCTCTATTTTAGGACATTGTGACCCTGGTACAGACATCTGATATTACATTACTCTTTTCAGAGTATCAGGCGAGTACATTCTCTGATAGTTCTCTCATTTATTTATCAATTACTGTATTTCAGTTCTAGTTAGTTCTATGTGATTCTCTGTATCAACACGTATGGATATTTCTGGATTGATGTATGCGACACATACCTTACTTACTGATCTCTATTACTGGAATCACTGGAATCATTCCGGAATCATTTCTGGAATCATCATTTGGCCGGACTCATCTCGATTCTTGTGTGTTGTACTGGATTCACTTGCTGGGCAGGGAAATATTGAGTAAGACATGTAGACATACCCCAAATCTGGAATCTCCAAACTGGAATCTACTGGAAGCATAGCCATCTCTTGTCTGATCAGTGAGAGATGTGCCTGATACCTACAGTCGTTTACATATCGACCTCGGTATTTTAAAACACACTGTTAGATCATAGTTGGACTCATCCTGGATTTATTGATCATTGTTGGACTCATCTTGTACTGGAAATTATCTGGTATCGGATTATATGGACTGGACTCACACTGGGATTACATTAGACTTATATCGTACTATCTGGACTCATACATGTTATTCTAGTTCAGTTAACTTTTATTACAGTCTTCATTGCCATGATTCTTCTCTTGTTTTAGTTACCTTTCTTTTCTTGTATCTTACTGTTTCTTTATGCCATCATTACCTGTATAAAACTGCCATGTTCATCAAAAAAACTGCCTATAACTGCTTTATAGTTCTTTGTCATTTACTTGGGTTTTTCTAGATGAGTTGTACTCGTTCCCGTCCTGATTGGACCTGTTGAAAATATTACAGATGATAATCCTGAGGACACATGCCCTGCTTACCATGGACCTGGCGAGGGATTAGCTACCTTTGGTTCCGACTCTCAGGAGTGATTCAGGAGATTAGCTAGTAGACTACTTTAGCTTTCATGTTTTGGCTTGTTGTATTAAAGTTAAGATTTTGAGTTTGTATTAAGTTGGTTTGAGATATTGTATTATTTTAGTAGTTAGTTGTTGTTGTCTTTAATTCCTTAGGTATAACTTCTGTGTTATCTTGTCGTGTTTTAGACTGTGTTTGAGTAGATCATACCCTTTTACTTGTCCTCCATTCGGAGCTGATATCTGGACAAGTACTTTATATACACTGTATGAGATTAGTTAGCAACCTAGGACAGCTTACTACCGCCGACACTGCGGCATAGGCTGGACGTACCCACTTCTCGTGTCCCTATACAGGGTGCGGATCGTGACACGTTTTTAGTGGTGGCCCACACAGGTCGAGAGTCGCATTAGTGCGATATCGTGGTAGTACAGCGACTTAGTTGTACTGCTGCGAGCCTGCGATAGGATTAAGAGATAGGCTTTAACGGAGAGGTTACTCAGTCACAGTTAGGACTACTTGAGAGATTCCTGGACGACCCTTGAGAATCTCATTATGAACTTCAAATTGAAAATCCTTTCCCTCTTGTTTTTATTCACCCTCACTCCTTGATGTTTACAGAATCTTGTACTGTTAACTTCCTTCATCATTATCCCTACTTATATTTTGTCTATATTATGTTGCTAATTTAGCACCAGTTTTGCAAGCTGATATTTTTAAGCTTGACCATGACATATTTTATTGGGGGCCGGCACCCACTAACATATTGTCTAATCAGAACAGGTGCATGATGGTCTGATCAACCTATTGCATTTTGGTTCGCTTCTCATATATTATTCGACATGGAGGGAGACATAGTTAAATTTGCCCTAGAGTCTCATCTACGACAGCTTTGGCAATTCTCTTTTAAATTATTTCCATCGCCTATGAACCACGTATTGTGCTTAATAACATCGCCTTTGAACTCATTATTATTTTGCCTTTCACATATTTCAGATGGAAAAGGCACTGTACTTGATAGATTAACCCAAGGTATCATGTTTAGTTTCCCTATCCAAAAGAAGAAATTGCCTTATTTCTATATCCTTGCATCATCCTTTAAATTCTAATTCTTTGATCGTGACCAGTTGACCGGGTCATCCTCCTTATCATCCAGTGTTTGGGGTCTTATTCAATTGAATTAATTCAATTGTGATATGGATATCAAATCCTGGATACTCGTGCTCAGACTTCAGTGGCATCGTTCTCCATCTTGTCCAAACTTCGATATATCCTGAAATTGATCAACTTAGATCGTGCCATGACTAAATCTTCTTTTATATACTGTGTTATTGGATTTCAATACAATTGACACTCGTGCCTTAAACCTTCGATTTGATCATCTTTGGAATGGTAATCCTTCATAATTAATTCCTAGTTGTCTTTACCAGTTTCATATAGGATGGTAGACTGTCCCTTTGTACCTTCTTTTGAGGGTACTAGGCCACCTGTAGCTCAGCACCAGAGGGGTGGAGCTTTTGCGATAACAGTCGAGGAGACCAACGCTGCAGGTGACGGGTTAGCAGGTTTGTCTTTCCTGTCCTTCCTTTTCCATCTTGTTGTATGATTCCATTAGTACCTGTCAGGATATGCTTGTGATATACTAGATAGTATAGTTATCCTGTTCGAGACTGTGGAATCACGACCAGTAGGACTATGATTGTATGTTATCTTTTGACTCTGATTGACTGGGGATTTGACCTAGGAGGAGTACGACTATCTTAATTTCGAGGACGAAATTTCTCTAAGGAGGGTAGACTTGTAACACCCAATTTTCTGAAATTAGGGTATTTTGAAAAATTATTATTTTTATTATTTATTAATGGTGTTTTAGTCATGATATGATTTTTGGTGATTTTAGTTAATTTAAAACTATTTTCTAAGTCATGACTTATGACTTTGTAATTTTACTAGTATAACCCTAGTGTAAACCCTAGAGATTTCATAACCTAGAGACTAACCATGACCATGTAAGCCTAACCATATGATTAGGATATCAAATTACCACTTTTTAGTCAAAAGGGTATTTTGGTAATTTATTAGAATTTATTTGGATTTATTTGAATTATTATTATTTAATTAGTTGTTAAGTGTCATGTTAGCTCCTAACCTAGTTTAGCACTAATCTAGAGGTTAGCAACTAACCTAGAAGACTAATGTTAGATGTTAGCTTATGTGTAAATATCTTAGGTTGGAAATATCTAAGATATTACTTTCTTAGATATTTAGAAAACCTAGAAATATCTATCTACCTAGTCAAAGCCTTAGGAGCTAAGTTTTGCTAGGTGGAGGAGCCCTAAATATCTACCCATGGCAGCCCAACCCTACCCCCATCCTATATAAACACCCCCCTTCATTCATGTCATTTTTTTCATTACACTTAAAAACCTAGTTTTTCCCTCAACTTCAACCCTTCACCATTTAATCATTTTGACTCCAAATTGAGCCTAGTTTCTTGCATTAGACTCCCCTACACTAGAGGATACCAATTGTGGCTTGCTAGCAAGGATTTGTGAAGCTTTGGACGTTGGGAGTCGAAGGAGGATTTCATTCAAATAGGCCTATTATTGAGGATTTTGCACTCATAGGTAAATATCCCCAAACCTTGTTAAGATTGTGTTTTCTCTTCATGGTTGCATGCATATAGGTATACCCTAACTGTGGGTCAAGTTTGGTAGGAAATAGGCTTGGTTTGGTGTCCGTATCGGACACGTATCTGTGTCTTAATTGCAGAGTTTGGTAAAATGCCACTTAGGAATAAACGTTGTTATTTTCCAAAACAAATTATATTTTTGGGTAGCCCTAGACATGTAGGACACAACCCTAGTTGACTGAGCACGAATCCGAGTCGTGTCCGTGTCCAAAATGGACACAAACATGCTGTGCACACACTGTGCACTGTCCCTGAAACCTGACACTGTTTTCTCCACGAATTGGACACGTGGACATGTGCCACTTGGCACAGAGGTGGGGGCACCCTCTGACAAGCCCCCCCTCGAGTTTCGTGACACTTCGTGTCGTGTCGAGTGAGAGATTCGACACGCACTGACTGTGTACTACACTGCACACAGTGTTAAAACACACACTGACACGGCCTTCGTGTCATGTTTAGACACGACGTGGACACCAAGTGTCAGTCCTAAACCCTAGCCCTAGACCTAGGCTACACCCTGACACGAGCACAAGGCTCTACGTGCCACGTGTGGAGCACACGACCCTTCGACATGCGTGCACGAGACTGTACACGCTGTCCTGCTACCCGACACTGATTGCGGACACGACACAACACGTGGACACGTGCCACTTGGCACGAGGGTAGGGGCACCCTCTGACAACCTACCCACGAAGTTTCATGCGACCACGTGTCGTATCGGACACGTAGTTAGCTCTGTACTGATTCGTGCACTGTACTAACACGCGCACAGACCCTCTCTGATACGCCTCTCTAACTCGGACACGACACGACCCCGACTCGATTCAGGGTGCTGGACACTTAGAGTAACCCTAGGCGAACCTACACGCGTGTGCACGAGACACGAGGACACGTGTGCTGTGTCCTACACCCTTGTGCATCTCTGCACGACGCTGTGACACTGCACAGTGTCTGAATTTACCCGATTTGGGTTTTTGACACTTGGACACGTTGTGTCGTATCGTGGTGGACACCTAGGGACACCTACGACACGTGTACACATGGGGACACGATTACCAACCACTAGTTTTGGGTCTTAGCTAGGTTTTGTGTCGGATTTTGGGTTTAACCCACTGTTCAGGAATGAACAGTAATTCCTGGGGGTTTTCCGTATTTAAAACGAATTTCAAATTGATTTTTGTGTGTATATATACGTATATTTGTGTATATATATACTGTATATATATATATGTATATATGTATGTATGTGTGTATGTGAGTATATGAGTGTATATGTGTGTGTAGGTATAGATATAGGTATGTATGTATATATGTATATATATGCATATGTGTATGTGTGTGTTGTGTTCCCATTTCTCAGTTTTCCTGAGAAAAACCCCCCTTCCCTGTCACAGTCCACACACACCTAACCCTAACCCTAACCCTCACACCCTCACACTCTCACTCTCCTTCTTCTCTTTCTCTACCTATATACCTATATATGTATATATGTTATATATGTGTATATATATATATTATGTATAGATTAGGGTATTATATATATATTTTTTTTTTTTTTTTTTTTTTTTTATATATATATTATGTATAGATTAGGGTATTATATATATATATATATATATATATATATATATATATATATATATATATATATATGTATGTATGTTATATATGTGTATATATGTTAGCTATCTATATATGTATATATATGTATTATATATATATTTGGTTATCTATATATATAGTTGGTATATATATATATAGAGTATGTATTATATATATTTGTATTAGATATATTTTGAGAGTATATATATGTTATATACATAGTGGGATATATATATACCTATATGTGTTAGTGTCCTAGGATTACTAGCCTATGGTTAGTAGCAAGTTAGAATTGACCAATAGGTCTAGTAGACCTAGTTTGACTAGGTAATTGACCATTGTTGACCAAAGTCAACTATAGGTCAAACCATGACCTAATTGACCTAGAATTGACTTGGATAGACTTAAAAGGACTAGTTGACTAAGATTGAGTAAACCCTAGACTATTAGCTAGCTATTTGAGTTTGACCTATATGTGAGTGCCCTAAGTATATAAGGGTATTTGTATGACTTGGTTTATATGGATAGTTACATGTTAATTAAGATATGTATGGGGTTAAGTGAAATACTTAGAGTTGAGACATGACTTGAGTTGGAGAATGGGATTAGCTTGATTATAGGATTAAGGTTGGTATTGTACTATATGTATTTATGTGTGGCATACTTTGTATATGTAATTGTAGTATAGTATCTTAGGTATCCTAAGACAGGTTAGCCTATGTTTGGTTTTGAGTTAGCCTTATAGGGTTTGACTGGATGTTGACCATTAGTCAAGATTAACCTAATTGTCTTATTGACTAATCTATGATTAACCAAAACCTTAGTTAGTCTAAGATTGACCTAGACTTTGACCTAGCTTGACCATGTTGACTAGTTTGGCTAGAATATTTGACCAAGAGTTGACTTTAACCTAGATTAGACTTGTTTAACTTTGTTTGATCTTGTATGACTTAGTTTAACTTCTTGTGACCTAGTATGACTTAATTTGACTTAGTTTGACTGTAGTGTTGACCAAGTTTGACTTTGACCTAGATTGGCTTAGAATTCATACAGATTGCATCGTAGATTTCATTTACCTTCATTTTGGATATGTCATAACTGTATTGCTCTATTTTAGGACATTGTGACCCTGGTACAGACATCTGATATTATATTACTTTTTTCAGAGTATCAGGCGAGTACATTCTCTGATAGTTCTCTCATTTATTTGTCAATTACTGTATTTCAGTTCTAGTTAGTTCTATGTGATTCTCTGTATCAACACGTATGGATATTTCTGGATTCATGTATGCGACACATACCTTACTTACTGATCTCTATTACTGGAATCACTGGAATCATTCCGGAATCATTTCTAGAATCATCATTTGGCCGGACTCATCTCGATTCTTGTGTCTTGTACTGGATTCACTTGCTGGGCGGGGAAATATTGAGTAAGACATGTAGACATACCCCAAATCTGGAATCTCCAAACTGGAATCTACTGGAAGCATAGCCATCTCTTGCCTGATCAGTGAGAGATGTGCCTGATACCTACAGCCGTTTACATGTCGACCTCGGTATTTTAAAACACACTGTTAGATCATAGTTGGACTCACCCTGGATTCATTGATCACTGTTGGACTCATCTTGTACTGGAAATTATCTGGTATCGGATTATATGGACTGGACTCACACTGGGATTACATTAGACTTATATCGTACTATCTGGACTCATACATGTTATTCTAGTTCAGTTAGCTTTTATTACAGTCTTCATTGCCATGATTCTTCTCTTGTTTTAGTTACCTTTCTTTTCTTGTATCTTACTATTTCTCTATGCCATCATTACCTGTATAAAACTGCCATGTTCATCAATAAAACTGTCTATAACTGCTTTATAGTTCTTTGTCATTTACTTAGGTTTTTCTAGATGAGTTGTACTCGTTCCCGTCCTGATTGGACCTGTTGAAAATATTACAGATGATAATCTTGAGGACACATGCCCTGCTTACCATGGACCTGGCGAGGGATTAGCTACCTTTGGTTCCGACTCTCAGGAGTGATTCAGGAGATTAGCTAGTAGACTACTTTAGCTTTCTTGTTTTGGCTTGTTGTATTAAAGTTAAGATTTTGAGTTTGTATTAAGTTGGTTTGAGATATTGTATTATTTTAGTAGTTAGTTGTTGTTGTCTTTAATTCCTTAGGTATAACTTCTGTGTTATCTTGTCGTGTTTTAGACTGTGTTTGAGTAGATCATACCCTTTTACTTGTCCTCCATTCGGAGCTGATATCTGGACAAGTACTTTATATACACTATATGAGATTAGTTAGCAACCTAGGACAGCTTACTACCGCCGATACTGCGGCGTAGGCTGGACGTACCCACTTCTCGTGCCCCTATACAGGGTGCGGGTCGTGACACGTTTTTAGTGGTGGCCCACGCAGGTCGAGAGTCGCATTAGTACGATATCGTGGTAGTACGGCGACTTAGTTGTACTGCTGCGAACCTGCGATAGGATTAAGAGATAGGCTTTAACGGAGAGGTTACTCAGTCACAGTTAGGACTACTTGAGAGATTCCTGGATGACCCTTGAGAATCTCATTATGAACTTCAAATTGAAAATCCTTTCCCTCTTGTTTTTATTCACCCTCACTCCTTGATGTTTAAAGAATCTTGTACTGTTAAGAAACTCCTCTCACGCTCCTCCTTCTCCGGGACCTTGTCGTTCCCACTTCTTTGGTGATTGACGACGCCGCTCCTCCTTTTTCGGGACCTCACCACGTTACCGAGGATCGATCGACGGACAAAGAGGTCGACGATGTTGTGAAGCAAGTGGTGGACGGCGATGACGATGGCGATGGCATCCAGTTCCTTGCCGGTCAGATGTCCCTAATTTCCATGGCGATGGCGTCCAGTTCCTTGGCGGAGCACAGGTTCGTGAGTAGATTAGTTATTATATGTAAAAATTATTAGTTAGATTAATTGATAGTTATTGTTATAAGTAAAAAAATTATTGTCTAGTTCCTCCAACATCCTAAAAGTTTGGTAGGAAGTGGATCGTTGGAATTTGGAGGGGACGAAGAGGGGACAGGAACTGCAAAGTTCCTTTCTTTATCACCTTTCCATCCATTTTCCATTGAACCGAACACCGAATTTCCTGGATTTGGCTTCACTTTCAGGTGGAAGTTGAAATCCAGCTCCAATTCCAATTTACCAAACAGGCCCTTGACGCTTCATAATGTTCCGGATCACTTTTTTCTTTTTATTTCCAGTCAGCCATGTAAGCTACTGTTTATGCAAATTAAGCTCTCTTTGAACTTATTATAGAAGATTACAGGAGAACTTGTAGACTGTTTAGATCAAAATAATTTAGTCAAAACTGCATTGATTGATAGTGCTAAATTATTATGTAAAATATGCTTCAGAAGCATTTCTTAGCAATTGGGTGCAAATAATCGTGGCAATTAAAATACCGCAACAAATTACAATGATAATTTGTAGGTCATAATTTCTGATTCGTGAATCAAAATATCTATCGAGTAGAATATGTTTTGAGAAGTGATTTCTCGATGTTCAACTGACATACATGTAGGGAAAGAATATGGGCGATACACTAATATGTTGCTT
The DNA here is from genome assembly GCA_029216955.1 of Iris pallida. Classification (NCBI taxonomy): domain Eukaryota; kingdom Viridiplantae; phylum Streptophyta; class Magnoliopsida; order Asparagales; family Iridaceae; genus Iris; species Iris pallida. Next base: position 71,922 of record JANAVB010012212.1, on the reverse strand, counting down.
AATAGCGATGACGGACTTAAGACGAATACCCAACGAGATACGAGTATATCACGAAGTCGTCATCGTATATGTCGCTAATTTAGGTGGGTAAGCCAGAGGAAGCTGGGCGATATCCCTATTCCATCGTCATGACGTCGTGTTCTTTTTTGGCAACGGATAGGAAGTCGTCTGTTCCTTCGCCTAAGTTCAACCCTAGCCTAATTTCGTTCATTTGAGATTTTAGGTCAAAAATATTTCCCCACCACACCTCTAAATCCGGCCGAGCTCTCGTCTCCTCCTCCTCTCTCATTCTCTGCCCGCCACCGACAGGAAGCCCCTGAATGGATGCCCCCCTCCTCCTCCCGAGTTGCACCCCAGGGCCTGTGATGCCTCTCTGTGCCCCCCTGTGTCGTGGTTTCTGTGACCCCCTTGTGCCGTCCTCCTCTTTGATCCCATCTTTGACTCCCCTATCCTACCCCCTGCGCCCCCTTGTGCTACTTTCGACCCACTATGTCGACCCCCTACATCGGAGAGGAGCCCTTCTGCGCCCTCCAACACGATCCATAGCCAGAATCGGTGGACCATGCTAATCTCTTTTCTTCTCTTCAACTTCGGTGAACCCTCATCAATCATCTCTGTCTAGGAAGTGCCTCTGCAGCCAGATATGGGTTTTAAATTTCTATTGTATGTATCTTTATTCTGTTGTTGGAGTTCTAACATTAGTAGGCATGCAATAAAGAAACCATGTGTCGAACACTGATATCGATACAACACAACTAGAAGATACTAAATTTGGCATGTCCTAGTGTGTGTTTCTTAGTATGTATTGCCTAATATGTGTCAGATACAATTTTAGGCTTCTTGTTTCTCAATCATATAAGAAGTAGGATTGCCTCTAAGACAACAGTAGTAGCAGGAGAAACTCAGTCAAGAGGAGAGAATAAAGCATGATAGTCCAACCAGCATTTAAGAGCATGTCCCAAATGCTAAGTTGGAAGATCATTGATATGACCCCTTTCTCCTGGCTCCTCTAAGATGTATCAGTCTAGTGGTCAATCCCAGCCAGTGACCAGTGTATACTTCTACTTCTTCATATCATCTGCACACAGCTAGCTTGGATAGCAAGCCAGACAGTTGGCCACGTCAGCATGGGCTATAGCAGAGAGGAAAGAGATGGGCCGAAAAGAATATCCAATCACTTTTTATTCTAAATCTTGTTTATAGATTTAAATTGCATTGTACACTTGTTCTTTCTTACTCCTCTAATAAAAAACCCTAGAATTCCCAATTGTCAAGTGTTCTTCCCTAATTTATGTTCTAATTTCTGGTAATTCAAGATGAATCGCACTCGAACTCCTTCAAATTTTATTATGGCAGGAAAAGGAACTCATCAATTGGTATCAATGTCATCTGATTCTGTACGAGCGGCCAATCGAGAGGCGAGCTCGAGCAACCATAGCATCCGACAAGATCCAACGGAGGATCGTCAGTGATTAGTGTTGGAAAAATTTACCTTTATCATTCTAAAAAATAGAGTAGCAAATAATAAAAAGATGTTAGAAATACCGGTCTACGGGGAAGTCATGCACGAAGCATTGCCTTAAGAGAATATTCGAGGTCTATGTGCAGACATCCTCTCGAATTCTCCTAGTGGTAAAATTTCCTTGCTACTGGCTTTCCGTCACCGCATACAGTTTCGGAAGAATGACCCGAACTTAGCTTTGTCCAGAAAATTGAAGGAGGAACAATTTGAGAGGATATATAAGAAGAATGGTAGTTTTCTGAGGATAACGAGAAGATGAAAACATGATAACTTTGTTCTTTTTCTTGTATATATTTTTTTTGTGCCCCTTGAAAGAGAAGAAAGAATGTAATATATAGAGACATTTGCCAATACATGGTATTGAAAGGTTTAATGAGCCATTAAGGGCTATAAAAATGGTAGCTTTGATTGGTGTTGAAAGGTGTGGTAAATGAGAATTAATAGGTTGATAATTTGGTCATTATGAATGAATAATAAGGTAACGGAACTTGATTTTTTTGATATATACAACAATCCCCCCCAAAAATCAAGTTTATGAAAACAATATCCGAAAGGAGTAAAGATGAAGAATTTCTGGACAATTATATACTATGCATAGATGAGATGGACTACAGCCTTGAATCTCACATAGTGAGTATTGTCTTTATCTGAAGAAGTGCTGATGGACTATGTCTTAAATCAGACTTCTTGAAGCAGATTCAGAAAATAACACACATAGTATGCTAGAGGTTTTTGGATCTATCGGGATGGCGCATTTGATTGGCCATGCGCACTTTTTTCTTATTTATGAGAGTTGTCTAGGATCGCCTTGCCCCATAGTCACGGCCTTCACGACCTCTCACATAGGTAAGTCCTCTAATGGTTGGTGATTGGAGTCAACCCTGCATAAACAAGCTTAGACCTATTAAGAGTTTTAAAACTCATCCTAACCAAATCACACCGGAACACTGTCACCATAGGGATGGAGAATCATTATACACATGTACAGCCACTTGGGCATTATTTTAATAAGATTTTAATCTCAGGTCAGTGTTCCATAAAGTCACCTAAGTCCAGCTTGTTTCTACCCATTGAACCGGCTTCTTGGGATCTCCAGTCAGACTCGGTTGGGTTGCCACTGCTGGTGACTTACTTATGGGCTTAACCCCACCCCCTCGATGATTCTAGGATTAATTTCTTAGATAAAATCTTTGTCAAGAGTAAACAGACTCTTCAGCAAGAGATCTGTAAAATTCTTTTATTACTTTTATAGTCAAGAACCACATTTTTGCCTTTTAGGCTCTTTAAATGTCTTGATGTGCAGCTGCAGGTACCTGTTCAGCTTAGAATTCACAAGATTCTGCTTTAGCAGTTCTTTAACATAGTTTATAAAAATGACAGGTATAAAAATATGTAGATCATGTATATGCATAGTAAGATGCTTGATCTATCATGAAGTCATAGCAAGAGTAAAATTTAGGCCTAGTTCTATTTGTTATATACATAAACTTATCATCTGTGAGCATCTAGATGTTCCACAGATAAACCATCATTCTTCTTATAATGCATCCATAGACTGTCATATAATGATTTTATCAATTGCTGATGTCAGCCCCAAGGTAGTGAGCCAAAATCACATATAGCTCTGCCGCCTCTTGAAGAATTAACCATTATACTTTTAGGCTTGGCACTAGATGATTCATCTATGCCAATCATATTTATAAATATGACAGTATAAAGTAGTAGAATAATAGTTTTATTTTTGCTAATCAACCTTAAAAATCTTTAGTTTATCAAGTTGATTAATTTGGGTTAGCTGTAGGGGCCGGTTTCCAGCTAGCGGAGGTCCACAGGGGGACAATTAAGTACCGTGTCGCTTAGGGCTATTTACGTCCTGTTGACAGAAGGACCCTTTCGGCTTGTACCCAAAATAATCTCAACTTTTAAAACTTTAGATTTATATAGGGATTTGAAATATCACTAAACTACTTTCTTTTGACTAAATTGTTTGAACATGTCAAAGAAAATTATAATGTCACAGTTTATATGGAAACCAATATTTGCCTAACATAATCCAAGTATTGGGACAGAATAATAAAATTGGCTTACAGTCTTCTAATTAAATGTAGGAATCATAAAATGACTGTATGAAAATTACCTTCATCTTTAGCATGTATGAGCCTTTTGGAACGAGTCATAATCTCTAATGCTTCTGGCTTAAAGAGATAATATTACAAAGATCATGTTTAGAGAGAGTGAGTACAAAATAATTATTATTTTTAATTACTGTCATCGATAACATGTTGCTCTTTTCCAAAAATTAAAATTATCTCTAAGGATTCTACCTTTTAGAGAATATAGGTTAGTTTTCATATTAACAAAAAATATAGACCAGAAAGTCTGTAAGGAGAGCTAAGATGATAATGATTGATATAGTGAACCATGTTATCTTTGTAGCTATTAATGTGCGCTTTTTCAGATATTGTTGGGGAGACGATACATGACTTATTAAATCTTCATTTTAACAATTTAGTAGTATAAAATAAGTTTATTTTGAGGACGATAAATATAATGCCAGTCCTTGAAGAAATCGGTCACCATATTGGAAACAATAAATGTTTGACTTTTGTATTGCCTACCAAGTTAGACTGACTAATGTTTCTGATTTGGAGAACTAACAAGTTAGCTATTGTTGTTGCTGATTTAGACTTTGTTGTGCCTTGTTATAAGTATATAAATTAAGTTTCCTTCTTCGTCGGTCTTTTATCACAGTTTTGTAACTTAATTATATATGCATGAAATAGCAGTAGTTCACCTCATGATGCATTTCACTGATCATGAATAGGATTTTGATCTATGTGCATATTTATGATTTTTAGACGGTATATGTATATTTTGGTTAAGGTGGTCATGAAGGTTCCTTTATAAAATTGCCACAACCTAGTATAGAATATGCAATTTTTGGTGATTGGTCCAGTACAACCATTGCTTCCAGCGAGCAGTACAAAATGTATAATACTTCCTGATATTTGTAGAAATCATAAGTAGTTAAATAAGTTGTCTATTAAATCAACACTGAGAGGAAGGTAGACGCTGCTCAATTAACCAGTGTGATGCAGACTCTCCTCTTTTGGGGTCGATCCAGCCTAGGCATTTACCTGAACCAAATGACCCAACTCCAAACTTGGACCGGGCTGACCAAGTTAAATCATCTATTGCACACCCAAATCTAGGAACTCGGACCCTGTGGTCCAAACCAATTTAATGCTCCCGTATGGGTTACAAGCTCCCATTATAAAGCTCGGCAATATTAACACTATATTTAATTAATGTTGATGTCAGCCACATTTATGGAGACATATATATTTTCTTTTCTTTGTAAATTTTCCTTTCATGCTTAAGACAAGTTGACAGCCATTATATACTATTTTACTCACACTAATTCTTGTGGAATATGGAAAAAAATGTAAATATATTAGGATTCTGCTCTAATTTAGTCATTGGAAAATGGATTTAGATCACCAAATTGGCCTTCATTTATGCCTTTGGTTATGAAATGGAGGAACTTGGGACACATGGAAGCTCATGTGTTCACGCATTACAGACACATGGTGTCCTGTGTTACTAACACGTGGTGACATTTTCTTCTCCTTATTCTTTTATTATTATTATTATTATTATTATTATTATTATATTAAAACTGCTCTTTCACATATTAGCAATAGTATTCATTCTGTTAATAATGTATTCTGGAAACTATAAGCAAGTATGTGTCAGAAATATTGTTATATTGTTATTACAATGCTTAATTAATATTATTTAATGTAGATAATCATTCAATGTCTACTGCCACTTTATGTATGGATTTATACTCTCTTTATTAAGGAAATGTTTTTCAAGAAGTGTGCATGTTTATTTGGTTGAAATATTTATCACTTATGTTAATTCTCTGTTTAGTAAATAAGCCAGACATTACTACAAGCTATTTGATACATCTCAAAATCACATGAAAATTTGGAAGTAATAGTTCTTTAAGCTACTAACCAATTTAGACATTCTCTGAGACTCGATGATAAATTTTATTTTCGCATTATGCACCTTATTTAATAAGGATTTATGATAAAGGTCCTGTTGATGAGGTCCAGTTGAGTTCTCTATATAGAAAATCAACCAGGAAACAGTTATAAGTTTAAGAATGTCTATTGCATGTTGGCATGTGGCCTTATTTTTGTTATAGAAGATTAACCCTAATATGATTTTTACGTTTTTCTATTTTTTTTCCTTTTCTTCTTTCAATGTTTATTTAATTTTGTAAGGAATAATGATATGCTACTAGAGATTGGGTTTGAAAGAATTCGTTACCTTGAGATATTAAATAAGGTTTAGAATTGGCAATTCTTTTGTAGAACATTCTAATATGCAGACATAGACATATGTTAGCAATAATGTCCTGATATAAATTAGCAACGTTGATGCCAATAACTGAACTATACAAGTGCAATGAATGTTGGCATCTGGTTAGAACGACCAATCCTCCTGCGGAAGAGTTGTGCTCCACATGCAACCCTAATCTCATGGGCTAAAGCTTGGAGGCGCTGATGATGACTGTTACGTGCAGCTAATTATTAACGAACATTTTAAAGAAAAGAAAAAATTGTTTGAATGGTCGTGTTCCTGCCACTTAAAAACGAGGGGACTATTGCTATGTCACCATTATTAGGGCCTCAGGGGACTATTGCTATGTCACCATTATTAGGGTCTCAAGCATATTGTGTTTAACAATTTCCAGAATGCAAGTTGCAAGTACATAAAGATGGAGCCCAGCAAATTAAGTATACAAAATAAGCAATATTTGATTTTCCTTTCTTTACCGGAAGCTTTCATTAGAAAGAAGGAAGCAAATAACAGAAATGATAAATATTTCAAACGAATATTCTCTTAGATTGTTGGAAAATTTACCTTTATCATTCTGAAAAATAGAGTAGCAAATAATAAAAAGATGTTAGAAATACCGGTCTATGGGGAAGTCATGCACGAAGCATTGCCCTAAGAGAATATTCGAGGTCTATGTACAGACATCCTCTCGAATTCTCCTAGTGGTAAAACCCCCTTGCTACCAGCTTCCCGTCACTTCACACAGTTTCGGGAGAACGATTCGAACTTAGCTGTCCAGAAAATTGAAGGAGGAACAATTTGAGAGGATAGGAGAAGAATGGTAGTTTTCTGAGGATAACGAGAAGATGAAAATATGATAACTTTGTTCTTTTTCTTGTATATATATTTTTTTTGTGCCCCTTGAAAGAGAAGAAAGAATGTAATAATGGGAATTAATAGGTTGATAATTTGAGCCATGAACCAATCCATGGTATTAAAAGGTTTAATGAGCCATTAAGGGCTATAAAAATGGCAGCTTTGAATGGTGTTGAAAGGTGTAGTAAATGGGAATTAATAGGTTGATAATTTGGTCATTATGAATGAATAATAAGGTAACGGAACTTGATTTTTTGATATATACGACAACTAGTTGGTGAGGATCGATTCCTCTCACTGGAAGGTATGATTCTAAGCCTAAATAATAAATTGGATCAAGCATTAGAGGATTTGGTGGGGACAAGAAGAAGGACCAATTTTCCTCAATATGCTCCGGCCATTATGCTACCTCCACCGCCATCACCGTCAGCACCGGACTACTATGGCTATCCATCGATGATGTAGTCACCGTTATTCGGTTAGTAACAACAGCAACACAATGCTCAATCACCTGGCCACAGTACGAGGCCCAGTCGACGCCGTTCTCTGTGTCGTCTCCGCAACCGTTCTCGGATCCGATGTCTCTATCAACGTGGTACATACCATCAGTCATCGCAGAGTTCCATGATGACACATCTACATCACTCAAAGTGGTAGTATATGTCGCCAGCACCAGATGTCTACGAGTATCTTTCGTCGCCATCGACGTGGACTATCAGTTGTCGTTCTACCCGCAGCATCCACCTGGCTCCTATAGCTAATATCCGTTGTTGTATGCGGATTCTTTGCCGCCGCAGATGTGGGATCATCAGCAACAACAACAGTACCAGTCAGCCGAGCATGTGTTTGATTAAATGAGTATAATAGGTGGAGGAACTAGAGTTGAAGACCCGATGTCGCAGATCTCTCCTCATAAGTCGTACACTTTTACAACAACGTACGACCATCCACGACAACAATTGCAAATGTATCCGCCGGTGCCGCATCTGCAACAGCAGGAACAGAACCCATAAGGTTCATTGTTGAGCAGCAAGGCCGAGTCTTCGTACCACAACGACAACAAGTCCGGGTTCTCGTTCAATTATTTTTCACCTTCACCAAGTTTGGGAGGACAATTGCTCGTTGATCCTGCTAATGATCCTGAAGTTTCTGGCAAGGATGTGTCTAATTCTGATGTCAACTCTCAAAATAGTGCAAATGACAGTATAACAGCTATCAAGCAGGATACAAAGGAGATTCTTCATCTGGTAGTTGAAGATTGCAACACCAAAAATTAAGGTCATTAAGCAAATTGCAGAGGACACACCTAGCAATAACCTTAAATGATGCATTTCATAAGTTTGAAAATCTAATATTGGCAGATGAAACGAAATTCGAACATGAAAATGGTGATTCTAGGATGCATATTGGAAGTGATTTTGTTGATATCCTTCATCAGAAAAATGTTACTTTTGGCAGCTTTGATAACAAATCAGTGACTAATAGTGGGGTCATTCAAGAAGTGAAGTTCGAACAAGGTCTTCAAATGGTTTAGTTTTTAAAGGAACATGTCAAGAACTTCACTATAAGGAATCAGGGGCCAGTATTGGGGAGACTTTGGGGTGTGAATTTCTTTGTTCCAGCTAGAAAGAAGTGGACTACTAAGACCACAGGCTCTGCTACCTGCAAACGTGGTTTGGTTTTTTGGGTATGGAATCCAGGTATAGTGCAAATCCTTATTATCAGCTTTAACATCATTAGTATGGCTTATTCAGAGTATCAAGCTATTGGAATTAAGAGACTAGTTCAACATTTCAAAGCTTAAAGCCAATCAATCATCCATGCTAAGCTCCAATAATTGTGCAAACTCAATAGCAGTGAGCAAGGCCAACTACCAGTGAGTATCAAACCCATGTTCAGTCCAGTTCAATAAAACAGTAAAGAGTAGCAGCTCAGTGTAGTGTAGCCCAGTACCTTAGTCCCAGTGTAGTCTGTAGCTACTCCAGTATTAGTTTTCCCGGTACACTCTCAAAGAAAATATCCAGTTAGCTCAAGCTAAGGTCCAGTATCAATTAGTATCGAGTATCAGACTTTAAAGATTCAATATCAGTCAGTTCAATGGCTCCAGCCCAGTCTAGTTTAATGCAATATGGGTACCATATGAGCAATTCATGTAGACTTGCCCTTATTTTGACCTTGAGACAAGGTCAATTTAAGGGGTGGGGATTGATACGACCCCTTTCTCCTAGATCCTCCAAGATGTATCAGTCTAGTGACCAGTGTATACTTCTACTTCTTCATATCATTTGCACACAGCTAGCTTGGACAGCAAGCCAGACGGTTGGCCAGATCATCAAGGGCTATCGATCTACAAATAGAGCAAAGGAGAAGAGATGGGCAGAAATGAATATCCAAACAGTTTTCATTTTAATTCTTGTTTCTAGATTTACATTGCATTGTATTATTCTTTTCCTTACCCCTCTAATAAAAAACCATAGAATTCCCAATTATCTATTGTTCTTCCACAATTTCTGTTCTAATTTTTGGTAATAAAAGATGAATTCCACTCGAACTCCTTAAAATTCTGTTATGGCGGGAAAAGGAACTCATCAATCCACTTGGTATCCGCAAAAACTTCAGATTTTATATACCATTCAAAAGCATCATCAATTGCAAATAAGATACCTAGGATTGAAGGCATGAAGGATGAGGTAACTCAACAATTGGTCCAATCCAACCTCATGAAACAAAGTCTTATTTAAAGAAAGAAATCTTGACTTCAAATAGAAGAATAAAACCTTACAATCGGAATATATATTGATTTATCTGAAGATTTTGTTGTATGCTGGAAACACCAAGTATATGGAGCTAACTCTAAGGATAAGCTTTATTGCAAGAAAAAAGATCGGCTAACTTGTTTCATCATGGTGTATTGCAACATCGCTCTGTAAATATGAGATAGGTTCCTCTAACTTGTTTCTCAATTACATATGTTAGGGTGAAATATTATCCCTAATACGACCTTTCCTATCTAGTAAATATTGATGGTAAACTCAAATTCACAATACAGTCCTTCCTTTTTGGTATAATAAGCCAAAACAATGCTTGCAACACCCAATTATATATAATTTAGTTCAAACTATCACGAATACTAGTCAAAAAGACTAATCCTACAAGTGATTGTTGAGCATATACTTCTAATTAAAACATAGCATCTATATGGTTTTCTTTAGTTGCAAATTAGTAAATAAAGAAAGAAAGAATGGATTAATGAGAAAAAGAGGAAAAATGAATAGTATCCAGTATAACTCACAACATGGATACTCAAATATATTCATCCTCTCTATAAATTTACGTTTTCTTTAGGGTTTGGGTATAGCTTTAATTTACCCTTTCTTTAGTTGAATCCATTGTTTATAGTTTAGATAAATTCATAATCGTGAGGTATAGTCCTTGCATGTAGCCATTTGACTGGCGAGGCATAGACCCTGCAACCATTCCAGGTTTAGATAACATTGGATGGCACCTCCCCCCTCCCCCCACCCACATACCCTCAACAATGATGAGGCCAAAAGCCAACACTATTATATAGTATGAAATTATGTTCCTTAGTTTATTTGACAAGAACATATAGTATACTTATGAACAAAACTTAGATAATCGCCACTTATATTTGTAGGAATAAAGTTTGGTTTATCTTCCGAGCCACTCATGGTATGGGTAAACGAGTGGTTTTTTTTTTTCTTTTGATACCAATTTGTGAGGATATACTTAAACTTAAAGTTAAGAATATGTTAAGTTGCGATTATTATACTTTTAAAAGATAGTTGAAGTTAACCATCTCATTTCATTTTTGTCTATATATTTGTAGAAGCATAGAAAAATTCTATGATCAATAGAAAATCTACGCACTACGTGTCATGCCATAGTCCCAAAATACGTAGGAATAGGGTACAAAATTATGTCAGCTACGTACTAAGCAAACTCCAATCCAACTCGAATATCTATACAATGTCTACAGGTAAGTCTTTTTATAACAAGATAGTCCAACTATATCTCGATCCACAAAATATAATCTCACATGGGGAAGCAAGTGCATTAATGCTAATCAAACAGTAATACACCAGTGTTACATGAATACAAATACCAAGATAGACAATTTGTGATAAAGTTAGCTAGAACTTAACACAACTGTCTGAACAAGCTCATGACGAAGAATAAAGCTTGCAAAACTAGGCTATACAACATATGATGTCATCATAAAATTAGAAGATGGAAGAAAAATAATAGTACTAGCGATAGCTAAATCCGGGAGACACAAATGCCCACTATCCATTTATTCTACAAGGCGAGCTTAGCATATAACTGGAAGGAAATCAGGTCCTCAAAATGGACATGCATGCAAAATACATAATATACATGCCGAATGTACACTAAATAAACATAAACAAATAGACAAGCAAATAAATACAAGAAATAAATATAACCAAGATGGTGGCATACCATAGAGAAGCGTGATACTAGACATGACTAACACATAAAATAAATTCTATAGAAAGTAGCCAAGGCAAGAGTCTTCCAATCTATAATAAATTTCTATTGTAGTCAAATGCAAGGGACTCCCAGTCGATAGTGGTCAAGTAGACAATGATAGTATCAATATCCTCGTCTAAGAGGATACAATGTCAAGTTAAGTCAATCTCATGTCAAGTCAAAGTTCAAGTAATATGGGACACATGATCAAGTCAATCTTCTGTCAAGTCAAGTCAAGTCGAGCGTACAAGAATACGAAAATCTAAGCAAGCATGGTGTAACATGTATCAAATATGTGACAAGAGAAAGAGACAAGTAGCATATATAAAAACAAGTGAATAAGTGCTATGAAACATGTACAAGGAACATATGATAGAGCAACAAGAAATAAACATTAATTGAATCAAGCTAATTAGACATACATAAATACTGTTCAAATTTGACAAGGTATACTTGCCTATTTTCAAAAATGATGTAGTCATAAACTCAAGATAAGTCAATCCAACTAGCTATCCAATCATGCCATCAACCCAAGTATCCATCATACAAAAAATTAACACATGTTAGATATACAACATCCACAAATGACTAATGGTTGTAATTAATTCCGATGAGAAAGTTACTCGTAATTCTGAATAAAATTCGTTTAAATTATATTTTTCCTATATTAAGTCATGATTTTTAGGTTAACCATGAATTTTAAACCATTAGAGTCAAGTTTGCAATTAAGAGATTTGTGATGAAAATCGAGGCTTTATGTTGACCAAAAAGTCAACCAACACGAACATGAAATTTGGGTACACACCATGCAGATTTCAGCATAAAAAGAATGTTGGAATCTATAGTTTGCACGAAATCTCGAATCATTTTCAAGATATCGCAGTTACGATAATTTACGAAAATTAAACAAGATATAAAACTACCTAATAAATTCTGAAAAATTTGTATATTAAAGGTCTATGTGTTAGTTTTATGAAACATTAAACGGATCATGAAAACAGCTTTTGGATCTCCCAAAATCCCAAAAATAGAAAATCGGGGTCGTATTTTGGATGACTAACACTCAAATAATTTTATAAAATTTCTCATTTAAAATTACAAGAAGCAAATTATATTTCATGAACCTTACATCAATAAGACTCTAAAAAATGGCACGGGATTTCGACATCGGGATTGGTCGTAAGGGCTCTACGAAGATCGACAAACCTTGGAAATCTCTCTAAGGCAACTTTCTCTCTAATAATAAATTGGCTGAATAATTAGAGTTTTCCAAATATGTTATATATATTGGTCATCTGCAGCGTAATCGGCTCAGGATAGGATACTGTCATTATTTAGGTGATCCCCGTCCAGTTCGAACGGTTCAGAAGATGAGTGGCTCGGCTCGGTATTCCGAGCTCGGCTCGAAGACCGAGCGAGTGGGCACACATGGGTGGCCCAGTCACTAAAAGGAAGTTGTTGACTTGGTTAGAGCATCATTAGTAAGGCCTATCCCATTTTCTAGATTCTAGATTTAGAATGTAGGAGCTCATTTTGTAGAATAATAAGTCTCATCCCTAGTCTCAATTTCTACAATTTCGGTCCCAACCCATCCATGGGTGCTAAGGGTTGGGCCTCCCAATTTCTAGATTCTAGATTGTAGAAACTCGTTTTGTAGAATAGTAAGTTCCAATTTGGAGCCCAACTTTCTAGATTCTAAACTTTATATTATTTTTTTCCTACATTAATTTTTGACCACACAATTTTTGGGACCGGAGCTCACTTTATCATTTCCTACTATTCTCATACAAACCCAACCCATTCTACATTTACCTTTTTTTTGAAATTTTGGGCTCCAAATTGCATTGGAGAGTCCCAACTACTAATGATGCTCTTATGGCTGGATTTTTTTTTCTCTAGTTTTAATATTAATTAATTAGTTTTTTTACTCTATTTAACTCAAAATAATTATGAAGAAGTATCATAAAATTATATAAAATATATTAAGATTTTTTAAGCCTGAATAAAAATTTTGGTGCTAAAATATTTCTTATGGATCCATATTAATTTCTAAAGGCCAATAAAAATTTGTTATCTTAGGTTTTAATTACATAGAAATTCCCAAAAATTTCAAATTTTGATTAAAAAAAAGGTTTCTAAAGCTATATGTGGGTCTCTAAGGGCTATATCTAGCATAGTGTTATATATTTATTAGTTAGATGACCTAGGTGTAACTTGGGTTTATCTATAACTTATTAGCCTAATGATTGTATCATGTTTTTAATATGGCTAATCAATTATGTTTAACATTATAATAACACTATAGTATTGTTAATTAAACTTAGCATTATCCTAATATGCATGTATTTTATCTTACTTGCTATTATGTATATTATTTTGTTCATCTTACATGCATTAGCAGAAAAGCAAGATCAAACATGGGCATATACAATAAAGAAATAATGATGAGGCAAATACGACATCATCCCACAAGATTTCTCTGAACCGTCCGACGACATCTCCGTAGCCTCGCACTCGGGGGAGAAGTCCCCGAAAGGTATTCAGATTTCATGATTTATTTATCTATGGATAAGTGCCATCAAAGAAAAAGCCATCATCATGCAAAGGAAGAAGACAAGTCAAGCCATACTGCAGGATACAGTGGTCATCTACATGTTTCTCAAATTTATATTTTTTTCTTCTATATTTTATCTTTATTTTATAGGACCAAATGTAAATCGAGTCGCATTGGCACTAGGAAGCTTAAACCCAAACCTATGCAAAGATACTAGTCTACCAAACAAGTCTGACCCAAACCTACAAAACCAAACTGGACTATATAGACCAAACTTGAACTGAATTTGGCTCCTAACCGAACTCTGACTGAACTCGGCTAGACCAAAATAGAAACCCTAAATTACTCAGTCTTCCTGAAGACTAGGCTTAAACGTTCGAATTTTTGAACGTTAGGTTACCGAACTCTGCCCAAACTCATTTCACAAAAAGCCAATAAAGAGATGTTGAATTTTTCATTCTTACCCTCATTCACTTTCAATCTTCTCATCTATTTTTTCAAGAGCCTTAACCTTCTCATCTCCAAGACAACTCTCATAGTTTCTGAGTGCCAGGTGTTTTCTTGGTTAGAAGTATTCAAGAGTTGTAAAGCTTGGTTATCCAAGTGAAGATTTAATTCATCATGTTGAAGTCGATGAGTCACTTGGATCAAAGCTTGTGGTTGTATAAAGGTGGCAAGCTATTCGGATCGAAACTTGTGGTTGTAAAAATTCAACGTGCCCTTCGGATCAAAGCATATAGTATAAGTTATTTATTCAAATAGTAGATTAATATTGAGCAAGAGTTCTCCGGATTGGACTAGTCCTCGACGAGGAAAGCAATATACATCATGGTGTTTGCATCTGTGACTTCTTATTCTGTTTACTTTTCATACTTGTTATTATATTTTTTATTGGTTACTAGCCTTAGTTTTATTAGGTAAATTGTAACACACTCTATTCACCCCCTCTAGAGTTGCTTAAGTTGCCTTCAATTGGTATCAGGGCAGGTTCTCTTTCAATAGGCGTAACAACCTAAGAGTTGAACCTATGGCAACTGTGTCATGCCCCAGTCCCAATATACATAGGATTAGGAATACGTAAGCATGCCAGCTACGTATCAAGTAGACTATAACCCGACTCGAATACGTATAAGCTATCAATTTGTAGGGTAAATCTAACTACGAATTACTAGTACTATCATATCAACCATATCTCAATCCAAATGGAGTATGAATAGCAAGAATGAACAATATATATCATGATCTGCAGCCCACTAGCATATATATTCGAATAAACTCGTAAGAACAAAACGAGTTTACCAAAACTAGGCAATATAGCAGATAATGTCTTTAATATAAATATAAAACCCGGGAGAAGATAAACGATACCACAAACTATCCATCAATCTACAATAGCAGCTCAACAAATAATTAGAGAGATCACCAGGGCCTCATAAGGGACATACCAAGATATATAATATATATGCCCATATACCAGTATAATCATGTGAGAAATAAAAAAAAGAAATATAAGGTGTACTATTACTAGTTAGTCTATGTGTACATGCAATCGAGGCAACTCTAGCATGCTTGGGCTGACACGACTCAAGTACACGGGTAGCGCTCAATTGAGTCACTAGCAAAGACTCATTGGGCAATGCTCATCTCGAGTTGTAAGCCCACTTTTTTTGGGAATTTTTTATATTTTTTATATGATCTTTTATTTACTAAACTATATTATATTTTTAATTTTGAATATATATGCACTTTGTCATAGCTTTGATTTTTGAAGCATAGTATTAGCCAATTCCTTGAAATAAATTTTATATTCGTGTTCTAGACGAGTCCACCTTCATTTTGGCATATCATGTTCCAACTCAAACATGTTCCCTTGTACTACATTTTTCATGTACAACATTAGGGTCAAAATGGTCATTTTAGCCTTCACCGTAAAATTTAATGTACTTCCCTATTCCAATTTGAGACCCAATCCCGATCCAAATATTTTGACCCAATATATAATTTTGACATATTTTGAGCCTACTACACATATGCCAATGATGTCCCACTCAATTGAGTTTCCATGTATTATTTATTTTTAAAGGGCACACAAGATCCAATTATTAGAATTTTGCAGCCTATTAATTCGGTACAATAAATTATAACGACCCAAAACTAGTCCAACTAGCCTTAGTAGAGCATATACTAGGTTGCCATAACCTATTAGGATTAATTTAAATAGATTTTATGTGATTTTGTACAACAATATTGGATTAAACACAACGAAAGATTTGATTTCCAAATTAGGAAACCCATTTAAATTATTAGGGTGTATATTTGAATATCTTTAAGGTTTGACCACCAAACTCAAACAAACTTTCCTAAAACCTTCTCTACCAAAACCCTGACATAACTAACATTAAATACTTATAAATAGGATCATATATGGCCGGCCACTTTCCCACTAAGAAGCCAAACCTGACCACCCCTCTTATATAAACACGACAACACCAAATAAATGCTAGCCGCCAAAACCTCCCTTCCCGACCACCGTTTGTCACGTCACCACCTCCTCGATGACCCTAAAAGACCCCACTTCAACCCTATTAAGTCCCGAAGGAGTCCCGTCTACTCGTTTGGTCGTTTGAGGGCCGAACATGAAGGTTATTCCTAATCGTAATAAAAATTCTGAACCCAGGTTTGTTCATTTTGATGATTTGTTTTATCTACCTTTTATTTGTCCATTGTCACGAACCCAGAACTAACTTTTAGTCCTATGTGTAAAATTTGATATCCAATTGGCCATCCACGTGGTTTCATACGGTTTGTTTGTGGTGCCCATTGCATGCATATGTGTCCAGGCTGAACCTATTTTCTTGCGTACGAGTTTCTGGCCACTTGCGAAGTCCCTCGACCTCAAAAAAAATATTGATAGTTACCCTAACATACCCCTCTATCATCCATAATACTTTTTTTTATTGATATTTGTAGTTTTTCATATATTTGTTCAACCATATTGATCGTGTGAAATTATGAACCTAGAAATCCATTGATCTTTATAGTTTATTGTGTCTGTAGTTGTGCAACCAATTGTCATTAAATTTTGATGTTTAAAATCATGAAAACTCATGATTTAGTTTCTAAAAATTATTATTTTAAATATATTACTTTATAATATTAAATTAATATCTTTGTATAAATATATCTTTCCCAATATCTAAGAAATTGCGACTGTCTGCGGCTAGTTGTACTTGACAACTAGTTATGGTCTTTTATTGTAAATATTAGATATAAATTATAATTTAAATAATTTTTTTATATATTTCTAGAATTAATAAATATATTATTAATATATAAAAATGACATTTTATTGGAGTAGTCTATAGAGTTGTGACTAAATAACTAGTATTATTTTGTGCTCTAAATTTTGTAATATTTTATATAATACATGTCGTGCACTTTTTGAAATAAAATTATATATTTCTAATACTTTTATGATTTATTTCAGAATTTAAAACCTTTATTTTTCTATTTACTTTTAGGACCAATCAGATCAACATATTGGTGATAATGTGCTACTAGTTTGATATAATAATTAGATACTTGTTTTCGTGAACATATTATAGTTAAAATTTGTTTATAAATATTTTTAGTAAATATTCTAGAATTAAATATCATATTTTTATTTCATAAAAATATTATTTTTATCGTTGTCACGACCCGCACCCTAGAGTTAGGGCACGAGAACGTAACAACGCCCAGCCTACGCCGCAGTGTCGGCGGTAGAACGCTGTCCTAGGTCTCAATGCATCTAACAGTATAAGACTAAACAGTTTATACTCCCCGAATGGGGGTGACATAGCAGATACAATCTCAATCACATCTAAGGTAGAGCATGATAAAGATAGATAAAACATGAAATCCAAAATAAATACAGGAGAAAGAAGTCTAAGTGTCTAAGATACACAAACCCAGAAATACATCTCAAAACTAGAATACAGTAATCCACAAAGTAAATACAGCTCCAGACAAAATGAAATAACTACCTAAACAACCTCTACTGTGTCTCCTCTAGGCTAGCAGGCAATCCCCAAGCTATCTGTAAAATTTATCAACAGGTCCAGTCAGGACTGGAGCGAGCACAATACATCTCAACAGTTCATCGCAGGTTAGAAAATATATTCATGCAGTAAAGTAAGATACAAGTACTGAAAGAAATGCAGTATGTAAACAGAGAGAGTAAGCTGTAATAGAAATATCTACTATAAATAGAGAACTAGCAGTGACTAGTGAGTCAGAGTACAATATGAACATGTAAATGGCATAGAAGATTCTGATAAGACACTATGGAAGAGATTCTGATAAGATACTACTTGGGTATTATTCACATGTCCATTTTTACTCTCCCGTACCCCCAATCAATACACAAGGATCCAGCCAGGTTATGTTATAATGCTATGTAACAGACCCCGAAGGTGATAGACCCTGAAGGTGATAGACCCCGAAGGTGATGCATAGTAGGTCCATAAATGGGATAAGGATTCTAGGAAGACTCTACGATCATAAGAGTATATGTCGTAAGTGATCAAAGAACCAATGAAGCATATGATACGCCATGTAAGTGAAACGCACAGATCATGTAGTACCCGATGCTCCCTAAGGATAACATCTCAAGAAGGGATCCATATAGTACCAATCCGTGTGACCAACGTGACAGTACAAGTAAAGTAATCTACTGCAGGAAATAATTCTAAGCAGGATATGAAATGATCAGAGAATGTACTCGCCTCGATAACCTGAACAGCTGATAAGTATAGGAGGCTCCCACTGAAGCCACAGAGTCCTATTTAAAGCAACACAGGTTACAAGGTGTTCAAGTTGTAATAAATGAATCTCTATAATCAATCTACATTATTCTAGGTTCTTCTAAGTCAAAATAACTCTAGGTCGACTCCGGTCAATAATATAGTCAAACTAGGTCAAGTGTTGACTTACAGTTGACTTTGGGTCAACTGGTCAACTTAAGTCAATCAGGGTCAATTCTAGTCTAATATAAAGTGTACTTCGTTATTTGCACGTCGAAACTTACGACACGCAAATCGAGATAAGAAGATTATCGGTAAGGTTGATAATCTTATTATAGTGATCCACGTATCCAACTTGTCAATTTCAGCGATGTGAGATCACTGGAATTGACTGATCTCAGTTTCGTTGTACTAATCCCGAAATACGAATATTATATGAATTAATTATTAATTAATTATAAAAAGGTTAAACTCAGAGAAACTATCAACAAAGATTGTCGGACGATGAAATAGACATCGCCAACGTGTCCAGAATGGTCAAATTAGCTAGGATAGCCTACCCAACGGTCTAATTTGGACACAAGGGCAAGAAGGTAATTTCGGGTCAAAACGGTGTCCGTGTCGGAGCCGTTTTGCACCGAAAAATGTGCAAGAAAACAAGTTTACAAAATATAACAAATTATATGTTCACAAAACCAGAATGTCGATACGAACCCAACGGTATCCCCAGAATTGGATTCCGTTGACCCGATCTCAATTTGGCCCGTTGACCAGAACTTGGAATTCCGGTTTGCACGGAAATGCGTGCCGGAGCCAAAGTTCTCAAAACTCAGTAAACTATCTGTCAACGAGTCCAGAATGATGATACGAACTCAACGGTATCTCCGGAATTGGATTCCGATGAGCCGATCTCAAAATGACCCGTTGACCCGGATATTGGTATCCCCGGATATTGGTATCCGACTTGCACCGAAATGCGTGTCGGACCCAATGTCCACCAAAACCTAGCAAATTATATGTCAACGAGTCTAGAATGACGATACGAACTCATCGGTATATCCGGGATTGGATTCCGATGAGCCAGCGTCAAAAAGTCCCGTTGACCCAGAATGTAGGACCCACTTTGCACCGAAAAATGTGTTAGGGCCCACGTTCTCCAAATCTAACAAATTTTATATGAAAACATGCCAGAACGACGCCACAAGTCTAATGGTGGTGTCAGAAATGAAATCTGGAGTCCCGTGTTCAAAAATGGAATTTTACAAGTTGGAAATTATGAATTTGGACGGCCAACTTTGGCGTCAAATTCAACCAATCAAACAAGCTCACAATGAAACGAAACTGAAAGGGTAGTAAGAGGGTTATACCAGCTTCGCACCGGAACTGGTAGCACGCCAAAAGGAGCTGCGGTGGAGGAGATACAAGCTGACGAAGTTGGCCCCGCGAAACTGTCCAAATTTAATACAATTTAAACGGTCAACTTGGTGGCCGGTTTTCATGTATCAAACGATAAAAGTAACGGACGAAAATTGACATGAGCGAAGGTGGATATACCGAGATTGCGACGGAGTGAAGAAATCGCCGATCCAACGGTCGGATTTTTGGGAAAACGTGCGCGAAGTTGCTGCGACGGGGCGCCAAAACGAACTTTATTTCGCGCGCGTCACGACGGGACGTCGTTCAAAACGCACGAATCACCTATACGTCGCGCTGGAGGAGAAGAGGCTGACCCCGGGGGGGGGGGGTTGCCGAAGTTCGCCCGACATGGGGGCCCACGTCCATGGCGAGCACGTGGCCGGTCGACGGCGCAGCAGCGCCTCACGCGCGCGCGCGCAAGGGGCGCACTGTGCTCGCGATCGCAACTGCTGCGCGTACCGGCGGTGGCCGGCCCGGTCAGGCGGCAGCGGAGGGCTGCGCGCCTCGACGAGGATCGGGCGGCGGCACAGCCCGACCAGGGTGGAGGTGGTGGTTATCATGGTGGCGGGATGGATGATAGAGATGGTGGAGGTGGTCGGTTTCATGGAGGTGGAGGAGGAGAAAAGGAGCTGCGGGTGGCTCCATGGCCGACGGCCAGGAGAGGTCGGGGTGGTCCGGCCATGGCCATGGTGGAGAGGTGGTATTTCATTGATGGTGGTGGTGATGGCTTGGTGTGGATAGGTGGTGGTATCGGAGAGCAATGGTGGTGGTGAATGATCCATGGAGGAGGAGGAGAAAGGAAGCGAAAGTGTAGGAGATCGGCGGTGGCCGACGGCGAGGATGGCCGGGCCAGGAGGAGGAAGGGTGGTCGGGGAGTTGAAGAGATGTTGCTGCTGAAGTTTGTTGTTGTGGTTGTTTTTGTGTGTAGGAATAAAAGAAGAAGAGAGAGAGAGATGATAATGTGTGTGTGTGTAATAAAGAGAGGAGAGAGAGAGGAGAGCTATTCCTAGGAATTAGGGCCGACTACAAAATGAGAGGGCTGTGAGAGTGTGGGATGGAGGGAAATCAATGGTTGGGATTGATTAAGGAATTCAATAGCTAGGAATAAATGGAGAATTAGATCATTCCAATGGGAATTAAAATCAATGGATATTTCCATTAAATATTAAAAATAGATAAAATAAGTACTTGATATTTTTGGGCAAGAATTATGAGGATGTCATGATGGAGGGCAACACAAAGCTGGACTGGACTCGGTGGAGCCGGATTGAGTCAAAATTGGACATGATACAATAATAGAATTAAAAAATAGACGTTGATGATCATGAGTAAATAAGTAGCACATAGGGATTCCAATAAATGGGACACAAGTGGTGGACGGATAGTAGGCTCAAAGTGGGCCATGTCCATAATTGGGGCGGACAGGTTTTGGTTGACAGGGGACCCACAAATCAAGTTGGAAGATGAATGTGACGCCGTGGAGTGAAATAAAATCGGGTCACGTGTCGGGAAAGTTGTGCGAATCAAATGGAGCACAAATTGACGTGTCTGAGTGGGACACGAAGGTCATGGGCAACGAGCGACTCGAGTAGATCATCAATAAGGAGTTGGTTTCAAGAAACTGACTGGTCTTGCGCTCCCAATTTAAAAGTCATGGTAACGCGCTGAAAATGATCAAGGAAAAGAGTGGAAAAAATAAATAATAATCAAATGGTCTAAATCGACCCGAAGTTCAGCGAAGCAAAAGAGCACAAGGGAACAAGTTTGGATGGGACACTATATACCGTCATGAAGGTAATCATGTCCACTCCAAAACTCATGAAGAAGATTTCCAGAGTTGAACATCCCTGATACTCCAAATATCAATGGCATGAAAAAGTACACTTACAGATAAATAAATAAAATAAAATATTTATCAAAACCAAATAATTAGAAAAATAAAATAAAAATGAAAAAATTTCAACCCAAAATTAAGGGTGCTCACATCCTACCCACCTTATAAAAATTTCGTCCTCGAAATTAAAATGTCCATACTCCCTCTAGGTCAAACCTCAACAATAAAAGTCCCAGAACTTAAATAAAACATACCATCAAAAAAAAAGAACGGCATACAGGGTCATGGCATACGGTGACAATGAAGTCTCATCTAGGTATACTAGTCATGCTAACCGGAAGGGTCATAGGGTATCAAACACACAAGCAGTCTAGGGTGCTAAATTAGGAAATATACGGAAATAACAATCATCAAAACTGTAAGACAGTCTACCATCCTATGTGAAAACTGGTACTTATCATAAAAATAAGGAAAGGTAACTACCAATTATTTATAAAGGGTTCAGAAAAATCAAAATCAAGGTTAAGAATGAAAGTCACTTGCATGAAAATCCAATCACAATATATATTAAAAATATTTAGTCTCGATACGATCTAAGTTGATCAAATTGGGGAAATCAAGATTTAGGCAATATGGAGGACAGGTTCAACAAAGTTTGAGATCGAGCATACAAGGATGGAGATTCAGGTCGTAATCAAATTTAATTCAATTAAGTATAATCCAAGATATTAATATGATAAGATAGGATAATTGAAGTCAATTTGGTCGTGATTAAGGAAACTAGGATTTAATGATATTGAAAAACCCTTTTTAGAGAAAACAGAAAAAGATTTCATACGAAGTCAGTAAATCATCTCTCTCTAATACTATCAGTTTATCATTTGCTAATCATATTTTCTCACAAATCCCAATATAAATCAACCGTTATATGTCTACCCTCAAATTTTTTTTTATCTTCAGTTATCTAAACTTTTACCATGATCACCATAGACAAAATTTCAAACTTCTAAAATATTTTCCATGAAGCATACCCCTCTTATTTAGGAGTCGACACTTATTCATTTAAATCAAAATTTTAAATTCCTTCACCTCGTTCTAAATTAGATCTGAAACCTCTAAATCCAGTTTATAAAATCCTTGTATTTGTTTAAGTCAAGTTTCGTATCCACTAAACTCCAATACCACTATGTCACACAAAATTTTATTCTTGTTTATAAATCAACCTTCATAATTTCTTCAACGTTCACTTTCAAATATTATCCTTTTGAATTCTACAATTTCTCCAATCATCTAAAATAATTTCTATAGCTTAAAATCCTTGTGTTCTCTCTGTCTCTAGTCACCCTCTTACAATATCCAATTCAATTTTGCAAGATCATCGGATACAATCAAATTCTCCTTTCCATTATTAAATTTCTACATAGCCTTGTAATAGTTCCCAAGAATCAATAACCAAGATTTTCTAAGTTCTCAAAACTAGGTTGACCTCTAATATCCCTTCTTTTTTTTGAAACACATCCATGAATTACTCATAACCAAATTTTCTGCAATTGTTTCTAAATTAAAAATATTTATCCCTCGATTTTATTTTAAACCTTTACCACATCTCCATTTCGAATTTTTTCATATTTGACATCCCACATTTTGATTCCTACAAATCATCACATAATAACCAATTACGTCATTTCCATACTAGATGATTTACGTCACTTCCTCAACATTTCTCAGACAAAAACGATATGCAGATTCAAGAGTTCAACTACAGCTGACAGAATGAGATACGAGACGGAATTGATATAATCAGGATAGTTGTATAAGACAAGGAATGATGGTACTAAAATATTGGCAGGAAAAGAAATGGTAATAAAATCTGTTCTACTTATCCGTTTTAAAAGAGGAAACTATTTGAAATTAGAGCTAATATCAGATCCAAAATAAGGTCTAGCAAATCATTGATTCATCGTATTAAAAAGAAATTCATAGAAGAAGTTACACAAAGGTTTATGAAAATAGCTAAAGCTACTCCTAAGTTAAATAATGAGAAGCAAACTAAACAAAGCAATTAATAAAAAATTTTGAAGGACTGAAACAAAGTAAAGAAAATATGTTCGAAAACATTTAAAGTACAATCTGATAATCATATGCGTTTGTCCAAAATCATGGTACTCTAAATCCTCGTCATACCAGTAAGCAAGGCTACGATAATCACAGAGCCCTTGACCTATGCACATATCTCTAGAATCATGGTATTTAACATTTTCGCGGTGCCGCTAGCTTGGCTGCAAAAACCTTAAATTCCCACACCCGAGAAATATATCCAGAGTCAGACTATATGTCCTCACCATGCTGGCTAATGTGACTATAGAAGACTAGATTCCATAACATAGATGACCTAGCCCATATAATTTTATCTTACCAAAAAATTAAATTAAATCAATAATGAATACTCAAAAATCAAATCAAATTTATTAACGAACATCAAACTTCAAAAATGAACAAAATCCATCAAAATACAAACTCGAATGCAGCAGCTATCATCAAAATTCAAAATTCGACAATCATCCATCAAAATAAATACAAACTCAAATTCAACAATAATCCATAAAAATCAAATTTAACAACAAAAAGTAAAATAAATCAAATCAAGGGAAAAAGAGAGTTTTCAAATCAAAGTTTAATAAGATTCTCCAGGGTCGTCCCAGGAATCTCTCAAGGGTTCCTAACTATGATTGAGTATCTTCAAAAATATATCCTATTCCTAGTGCAGGCTGTAGTGGTACTCTAGTTCGAATACCACTACACTTTTAGTCTCGACCTGCATGGGCCACCACTAAAAACGTGTCACGACCCGCACCCTAGAGTTAGGGCACGAGAACGTAACAACGCCCAGCCTACGCCACAGTGTCGGCGGTAGAACGCTGTCCTAGGTCTCAATGCATCTAACAGTATAAGACTAAACAGTTTATACTCCCCGAATGGGGGTGACATAGCAGATACAATCTCAATCACATCTAAGGTAGAGCATGATAAAGATAGATAAAACATGAAATCCAAAATAAATACAGGAGATAGAAGTCTAAGTGTCTAAGATACACAAACCCAGAAATATATCTCAAAACTAGAATACAGTAATCCACAAAGTAAATACAGCTCCAGACAAAATGAAATAACTACCTAAACAACCTCTACTGTGTCTCCTCTAGGCTAGCAGGCAATCCCCAAGCTATCTGTAAAATTTATCAACAGGTCCAGTCAGGACTGGAGCGAGCACAATACATCTCAACAGTTCATCGCAGGTTAGAAAATATATTCATGCAGTAAAGTAAGATACAAGTACTGAAAAAAATGCAGTATGTAAACAGAAAGAGTAAGCTGTAATAGAAATATCTACTATAAATAGAGAACTAGCAGTGACTAGTGAGTCAGAGTACAATATGAACATGTAAATGGCATAGGAGATTCTGAAGGTGATAGACCCTGAAGGTGATACATAGTAGTCCCATAAATGGGATAAGGATTCTAGGAAGACTCTACGATCATAAGAGTATATGTCGTAAGTGATCAAAGAACCAATGAAGCATATGATACGCCATGTAAGTGAAACGTACAGATCATGTAGTACCCGATGCTCCCTAAGGATAACATCTCAAGAAGGGATCCATATAGTACCAATCCGTGTGACCAACGTGACAGTACAAGTAAAGTAATCTACTGCAGGAAATAATTCTAAGCAGGATATGAAATGATCAGAGAATGTACTCGCCTCGATAACCTGAATAGCTGATAAGTATGGGGGGTCCCACTGAAGCCACAAAGTCCTATTTAAAGCAACACAGGTTACAAGGTGTTCAAGTTGTAATAAATGAATCTCTATAATCAATCTACATTATTCTAGGTTCTTCTAAGTCAAAACAACTCTAGGTCGACTCCGGTCAATAATCTAGTCAAACTAGGTCAAGTGTTGACTTACAGTTGACTTTGGGTCAACTGGTCAACTTAGGTCAATCAGGGTCAATTCTAGTCTAATATAAAGTGTACTTCGTTATTTGCACGTCGAAAGTTACAGCACGCAAATCGAGATAAGAAGATTATCGGTAAGGTTGATAATCTTATTATACTAATCTATGTATCCAACTTGTCAATTTCAGCGATGTGAGATCACTGGGATTGACTGATCTCAGTTTCGTTGTACTAATCCCGAAATACGAATATTATATGAATTAATTATTAATTAATTATAAAAAGGTTAAACTCAGAGAAACTATCAACAAAGATTGTCGGACGATGAAATAGACATCGCCAATGTGTCCAGAATGGTCAAATTAGCTAGGATAGCCTACCCAACGGTCCAATTTGGACACAAGGGCAAGAAGGTAATTTCAGGTCAAAACGGTGTCCGTGTCGGAGCCGTTTTGCACCGAAAAATGTGCAAGAAAACAAGTTTACAAAATATAACAAATTATATGTCCACGAAACCAGAATGTCGATATGAACCCAACGGTATCCCCAGAATTGGATTCAGTTGACCCGATCTCAATTTGGCCCGTTGACCAGAACTTGGAATTCCGGTTTGCACGGAAATGCGTGCCGGAGCCAAAGTTCTCAAAACCCAGCAAACTATTTGTCAACGAGTCCAGAATGATGATATGAACTCAACGGTATTTTCGAAATTGGATTCCGATGAGCCGATCTCAAAATGACCCGTTGACCCGGATATTGGTATCCGACTTGTACCGAAATGCGTGTCGGACCCAATGTCCACCAAAACCTAGCAAATTATATGTCAACGAGTCCAGAATGACGATACGAACTCATCGGTATATCCGGAATTGGATTCCGATGAGCCGGCGTCAAAAAGTCCCGTTGACCCAGAATATGGGACCCACTTTACACCGAAAAACGTGCCAGGGCCCGCGTTCTCCAAATCTAACAAATTTTATATGAAAATATGCCAGAACGACGCCACAAGTCTAATGGTGGTGTCGGAAATAAAATCTGGAGTCCCGTGTTCAAAAATGAAATTTTATAAGTTGAAAATTACGAATTCGGACGGCCAACTTTGGCGTCGAATTCAACCAATCAAACAAGCTCACAATGAAACGAAACTGAATGGGTAGCAAGAGGGTTATACCAGCTTCGCACCAGAACTGGTAGCACGCCAAACGGAGCTGCGGTGGAGGAGATACAAGCTGACGAAGTTGGCCCCACAAAACTGTCCAAATTTAATACAATTTAAACGGTCAACTTGGTGGCCGGTTTTCATGTATCAAACGATAAAATTAACGGACGAAAATTGACATGAGCGAAGGTGGATATACCGAGATTGCGACGGAGTGAAGAAATCGCCGATCCAATGGTCGGATCTCCGGGAAAACGTACGCGAAGTTGCTGCGACGGGGCGCCAAAACGAACTTCATTTCGCGCGCGTCACGACGGGACGTCGTTCAAAACGCACGAATAGCCTATACGTCGCGCTGGAGGAGAAGAGGCTGACCCCGGGGGGGGGTCGCCGGAGTTTGCCCGACGTGGGGGCCCACGTCCACGGCGAGCACGTGGCCGATCGAAGGCGCGGCAGCGCCTCACGCGCGCGCGCGCAAGGGGCATGCTGTGATCACGACCGCAACTGCTGCGCGCACCGGCGGTGGCCGGCCCGGCCAGGCGGCGGTGGAGGGCTGCGCGCCTCGACGAGGGTCGGGCGACGGCGCAGCCCGACCAGGGTGGAGGTGGTGGTTATCATGGTGGCGGGATGGATGATAGAGATGGTGGAGGTGGTCGGTTTCATGGAGGTGGAGGAGGAGAAAAGGAGCTGCGGGTGGCTCCATGGCCGACGGCCAGAGGAGGTCGGGGTGGTCCTGTCACCCCTAGTTTTCACAAACAGGGGTATTTTGGTAATTTTCCACTTTAAAAATTATTTTAGAATTATTTAATTATTATTTGTATTATTTTGGTGTTATTTGAATCGGGTTCGAATTTTAACTCATTCCGACTTGTTTTGACTTGTTTCGGGGACCCGGAATAGTTTTGACCTTAGCGAGCCCACACACTAGTTAGCCATGGCCCATATGTTAGATATTTTGGTTAGAGACTAGACAATTATTTTAGTTAATATTTAGTTAGAGATTAGTGGTTTCGGTTTGACTAAACTACCCCCGGTTTAACCCTTTCCTATTTATTAGCTATTTAAACCATTGGAGGGCAAACTTGTAATTATCCAAATAGGACAAAACCCCCATTGTGGCCGGCCACTAGAGTAAGGATAGGGAGGAGAGAGAAATCACTTTCCCATTCTTTTTCATCCACTTTTTCTTCTTCTTCTCCAAAGGGCTCTTTCCACTTTTGAAGCTCCCATTGATTCTTTCTCCAAACCAAGGTGATTTCTTCTCTAAACTTATTCCTCTTCTCATATAGATTGGATAGAAAACCCATTAGGATGATTCCCATGGTTGTGTCCCCATTAGAGACCACTTTTGTGTCCTTTGGACATTTCTAGGAGTGTCCAACATGTAGGTTTGTATCCCAATAGGAGAAACCCTCTTTTTGACACATGAATATAGTTCTAATATTATTTTTGTGTTGTTCTTCATATTATTCCAGATTTTTGCACATTTTAGAATGAGTTTATTTATGTGTCTTAATGTATCATATTCATTCTTTTATTTGTTTATATATATGTGGTTATATATATATATTTCTATATATATATATATAGATGTATATATATATGGCTTATATATATATTTGGGGGAAATATTGTGATGTGTTTGTGTGTGGTTTTGGTGTCCAAAATGGACAGCCATGGTCGGCCATAGGATGGGGAAGTGTTGGGGTTGGTATTGGTGAAGTGTTGGGGTTGGTATTGGTGAAGTGTTGGTGTTGGTGTTGGTGTAGTGGTGGTGTTTGTGTGTTTATTTGTGATAGAGGGGAGTTGTGTAGGGAGGTTTGTGGAGTGTGAGCTGCTGAATTTCAGCAGCTAGTAGAAGGAAAATCAGTCCCCAAAATACAATGACAGCCCCTATTTATCCCTACCACAAATTAGTCCATAAAACCCCTTAAAACCCATCCAAAATCACTCAAACTTCCACCCTTCATAGCCACCAATTCACCTATAGTTAGGTCCACTGTTCAACCCAAAATGACAGCCCCAAACACCCACAAAAATCAGTCCACCAACATCCCAAAAATCTGTCCTTTTATTTCCATGTGTGTGTGTGTGTTTTGTGAGATGTGTGTGAGTGTTTTGTGAGGTATTTTGAGAGTAGTTTAGTATCCTATAGTATAGCCTATCTCTAAACTAGTAGGAAACCTATTAGAAAACCTATAGAGAGGCCTATTAGAGTGTGGTATCATGTGAGGGTGAGTGGTGTTGATGAGTGGGGTAATGAGAAGGGTAAATTCATGATATAGGTAAGGTAATGGGTAAAGGGTTAACATGTGTCGTAAGATGGTCTAGATGCTTAGGATACCCAAATTTCTTGGTAGGTAAACCTTAGATAGGTTGATATCTAGCTACCCTAAGGAGCCTAGGCTAGTGCCATGGGTATTTGCAAGGTTTCCTTGGGTTTTGGCAAGGTATCGGGATTTACCATAGAAGGGTAAATGCTAGTTTTGCCTAGAAATAGGATATTAGTGTTAGAAGCCTAAGATGGTGTTAGAACTTGATCCCCGTGGTTGGTAATGATCAAATATGGTACTCTAAGACTAGTTTTGACGTCGGTTGACCTTTTTGACCAAAAGTCAACAAAAGTCAACCGAGAGTTAAACTTAGCCTTTAAGCGACCCGATTTGACCGAAACCAACCCAGAGTTGACCAGTTGACTGAAAGTCAACAGTTGGTCAATATTAGACTTGTTTGACCTAGGGTTGACCCAGAGTTGACCAAAGTTGACCAGAGTTGACCAGAGTTGACTTTTTGACCAAAAGTCAACTGTAAGTCAACCGTTGATCCCGATTGACCTAGTTTGACTTGGAATGACTCCCAGTGACCTAGTATGACCTAGTATGAACCAGTATAGCTTAGTATGACTCAGTTTGACATAGATTGACCTAGTATTGACTTAGACTTGCATTCATGGCTTGTATTAGTTTCCTTTTTCAGTATTTAGTCCTGTTTGACTCGTAGTATCTTATTTTAGGTCTGTGATCACTCTGAGTATCTGTTCACTCTATCAGCTCAGGACCACAGGCGAGTACATTCACTGATAGTTTTTATTGTCTTGATATCTACTATATCTGATTCTGTCGTAGTGTTTTACTTGATTCCCGACACGACGGTCACGGACAAGTATACATCAGATCTTGTCATGAGATGTTATTCCTGGACTTTCTTGGTATACGGGTATGAGATATTTCTGTGTTCCTGTACTTGTATAGACACCGATTCCTAAGAGGACTTGGTACCCTCTTACGGAACCCCGTGTCATGACATGCCATGTCCGGATCCGTGATACTATTCGGAGGATAGAGGGGAATTATTAGGGGTTATGTGATCAAAGCCTCCGTGTGTTACTCCGTGTTTTGCTAGCGCCACCCTCACCTCATGTAGGGTGTAGCAGATACCCGTGCCGGTTATCCAGGTTGGCCGGCATGACCCTCTCCGGAGGTTTTTTTTTCGTGTGATTGTCGGGCCAAGTGGATAACCTTTCCGTGATTCCCTAGCCGATCACATTTCGCCCTAATAATTCAAATCACTTTTTATTTATTGTTGTCATATCTTACATTCCAGTTCACCTTTACTTACTGTACTTTCACCATGCTATGATTCATTTCTCATATGCTCTACCTGCCTTTTATACTGTACCATGATGATGGAACTAGGTTCTGTTTGAAAGAAGGGTTACAATCCCGATCCTTGTTTGGTTTAAGGGTTTTAACTCGGCTTTCAAATGGTTCCCAAGTCTTCTATATTCTTTGTCTTATATTTTATTATTACTGTCTCTTATAGTATTTCTCAATTCATATGGAACTGCTGTTGGTATTTTGTACTTGCTCATTTTCCTGACAGGATACGTTGACAAAATTTTACAGATGATTTAGATGCTGATTGCCCGACTTACTACGGGATAGAGTCTGATGGACTTGACCTAGACAGGGGCTTAGTGGTAGAGCCACTAGACTTCGCTCATCCCGAGTAGCCTAGTTTTAGTTAGGTTTGCCTGGCCTGCGAGCCAGCTAGTTCATTTCAGTTGTAGTATCTTTATACTTATTATTATTCTGAGACTCTGGATTTTGTGTTAGCTGTGACTTGTGGATATTTCTGGACTCGTTTCTTGCTTATTCTATCATATCTCTTTTCCATGCTTTTCTACCTTAGTTTTGATTTATGTGATTGAGACAGTATTGCTTTGTTCCTCCGTTCGGAGTGTATATACTGTACAGGTACATTTATCTGTTTAGTCGTAGTATTTACAAACCCTATATACAGCGTTCTACCGCCGATTCTGCGGCGTAGGCTGGACGTAACCACGTGCTCGTGCCCCTCTTCAGGGTGCGGGTCGTGACACGTTTTTGTGGTGGCCCATGCAGGTCTGTGTCTTAACTAGTGCGAACTCGTAATGGTGCTCAACTTAGAGTGCTAATTACGAGCCTGTAATTAGGACGTAGGATTAGGGTATGATAGGAGTTACTCAATCACATGTTAGGAGATTCTGATCTTTTGATTACCATGACAAATTCTTTTGTATTGAATTTAATTGTCCGTCTTTGATATTCCTATCATGTGCCATATTGATTCCTTGTTTCAACCTATCCTCAGGATGACGATCACTCGCTCTCAGGCAGCGGGTTCTAACGCTGTACCAGGGAGGCCCGATCCGGCAGGAGGTCTTCCACCTCCGGCTGCGGGAGCAGCAGTGGCAGATCCGGCAGTTCTTCCATCTACAGCTGAGGGAGCAGCTACCACAGTTCCTGCCCTTCCGGCGGGAGCAGCAGCAGCAGCAACGACGATTCCGGAAGGTCTTCCACCTCCGGCAGTGGGACCGTCTATGGTTATTCCTGATGTTCTTCCACCGCCGCCTCCGATACCGGCAGATGCTCAGGGTATGATGGCCCTACTGCAGCAGATGCTGCAGACGCAGAGAGCACAGGCAGAGGCACAACACCGTCAGACAGAGGTGCTGCGACAGACAATGGAGAACTCGCACCAGTTAGCTATGGCAGCAGTGGAGAGAGGTGCACCGGCGACAGTTCAGGGAGCACCGGCACAGCAGCAGGGCCAGGGAAGGCCCGGTACACATCTCGACTTCAGGAAGATGAACCCGCGAGATTTCAGGGGTACCGAGGGTATCCTATACGCGGACGACTGGCTAGAGGATGTCCAGCGGAGTCTGGAGTTGACAGAGGTTCCGAGAGCTCTGTGGGTGACTTCTGCAGCGAGCCAGTTCTTTGACATAGCATTGACTTGGTACTGCACGGATCCGCGTGCATCGATTAGAGGTATATCTTGGAAGGACTTCAGGAAACTCTTTAAGGAGAAGTTCTACCCAGATGTAGCCTTAACAGCTTTGGAGGGGCAGTTTGCCAGTCTGGTGCAGGGGAACTCGTCAGTGGACGAGTATGCAGCGGAGTTCTTCCGTTTGAGCAGGTTTGCACCTAGTTTGGTTCAGGATGAGGGGTGCAAGGCCCAGAAGTTCAGGAGGGGTCTTATTCATGCAGTGCGCACTCGTACATCTGGGCGACGAGATGCGACATTTGAGCAGATCTTGATGGAGGCTCAGATTGCAGAGGAGGACTTCGGCCTCAAGCCGAAGAGGAGCAGTGATGCTCTGGGATCTAGTTTGAGTGCAGGGCCAGCGAAGCACCCACATTTCTAGCAGAGGCAGTTCCAGCAGCACCAGCCTCAGTTGCAGATCCAGCAGGCACCGGCGCGTACCCAGCAGCATCAGGGTCAGAGACAGAGGCCAGCGACACAGTACAGCTTCTGCGGGAAGCCAGGGCACACTAGTGAGGTGTGTAGGAAGAGATTGGGTGCCTGCTTATACTGTGGGGCGTCCGATCACCAGCTGAAGGACTGCAGTCTCCGAGGGGCTACGACCAGAGGACAGCCAGCCAGAGGACCAACGGTTCAGCAGAGAGGTCCTCCACTTCAGACTCAGTAGCAGCGTTTTCAGCAGCACCAGAGGGGAGCCCCTGCGGGCAGAGTGTTTGCCCTGACAGCAGAGGAGGAGACAAAGCCAGTAGGCGATGTAGTGGCAGGTCATGTTCTTCTCGATTCATTTCCTGTATTTACCTTATTTGATTCCGGTGCCTCGCATAGCTTTGTGTCTGTCTCCTTTGCTCTGAGACACAATATTATTGTTGAACCCTTGGGTAGGACTTGCAAGATATTGACCGGAGGAGGCATTATCCTGGTCAATAATATCTGCAAGGGACGGAGAGTTACTGTAGGAGGCCGAGTTTTAGGTGCGTGCTTGCTCGTAATGCCCCTTCCGAGGTATGATGTGGTACTCGGAATGGATTGGTTGAGCATGCACCATGCTACTATAGATTGTAGAGGTGGTAGGATTTTGTTTAGGCCACCCGGAGAGCCAGAGGTTGTGTTTTCCAGAGGAGCAGCTGAGCCGGTAGATGGGTTCTGCGGAGCTTTACTGGTGGGGCAGGCATTGCCGCATCCGTTGATTGCTGATTTCATGGATGTTTTTCCAGAGGAGTTGCCCGGGATGCCGTCGGATAGAGACATTGAGTTCTCTATAGACCTAGTGCCAGGTGCTGAGCCCATTTCACAGCACGTCTATAGAGTCAACAACAGCGAGTTGGCGGAGCTGAAGAAGCAGGTCGACGAGCTGCAGGACAAGGGATTCATTAGATCCAGTTCATCGCCTTGGGGAGCGCCAGTCCTGTTTGTGCCGAAGAAGGATGGTACGATATGTATGTTTATTGATTACAGGGCGCTCAACAACCTTACTATCAAGAATAAATACCCATTGTCGAGGATCGATGACTTGTTCGATCAGCTGAGCGGCGCCAAGGTGTTTTCGAAGATAGATCTGAGATCCGGCTATCATCAACTGAAGGTGAAGAAGGAAGACGTTCCAAAGACAGCTTTTCGGACTCGGTACGGCCAGTACGAGTTCACAGTGATGCCATTTAGGTTGACCAACGCCCCAGCTGTGTTCATGAACTTGATGAACAAGGTATTCCATCAGTACCTTGACAAGTTCGTGGTGGTCTTCATAGACGACATCCTGGTTTACTCGAAGACACCAGAGGAGCACAAGGAGCATCTGAGGATTGTGCTCGAGACGTTGAGGAGCGAGCAGTTGTATGGGAAGTTGTCGAAGTGTGAGTTTTTCCTGGACCAGGTCGAGTTCCTGGGTCATGTTGTGACCGTGCACGGGATCTCAGTAGACCAGAAGAAGATTGCTGCAGTAGAGTCTTGGTCTACGCCCAGTACAGTTGTCGAGATTCGGAGCTTTCTGGGATTGGCGGGCTACTATCGGAAGTTCGTCCAGGATTTCTCACGGATCGCGGAGCCGATGACTAGACTCACCAGGAAGGATGTGGAGTTTGTCTGGACTGAGGAGTGTCAGGCCGCCTTTGATGAGCTGAAGAAGAGGTTGACATCAGCTCCTATCTTGACATTGTCGTCTGGGACCGGTGGTTTCTCGATTTACAGCGATACTTCTGGTCGGGGTCTGGGTTGTGTACTTCAGCAGCAGGGGAAGGTGATTGCCTATGCATCTAGGCAGTTACGTCCTCATGAGAAGAACTACCCGACTCACGATCTGGAGTTAGCCGCTGTCATCTTTGTCCTGAAGTTGTGGAAACACTATCTGTACGGAGAGCGGGTTGAGATCTTTACTGACCACAAGAGCTTGAAGTACGTGTTCACTCAGAAGGAGCTGAACATGAGACAGAGATGTTGGCTCGAGCTGATGATGGACTTTGATATCGCCTTGCAGTACCATCCAGGGAAGGCCAACGTAGTCGCAGATGCCTTGAGCAGGTATCCAGTGGCTATGTATCTGACATCAGACCGTCATCTTTTGGCCGACCTAGATAGTTTGGGAATCGAGGTGATCATTCCAGGCATGGAGGTGCAGATGTGGGGTTTACAGATTCAGTCTGAGTTGATGGACAGGGTCAGATCAGCGCAGTTTGATGATGTTGCCCTGAGGAGCATCAGGGAGCAGGTGCAGATAGGGTTGCTTGATGATTTCTCCATTGCCGAAGATGGGTCGCTGCGGCACGGTGCTAGACTGTGCGTTCCGAGTGGAGAGCTTCGGGAGGAGGTTCTTTAGGAGGCTCATCGCTCTCAGTACTCTATGCATCTTGGTGCCAATAAGATGTACAGAGATCTGAGAGAGCACGTTTGGTGGTACGGCATGAAGCGCGAGGTGGCTCAGTTCGTATCTCGCTGCTTGGTTTGTCAGCAGGTGAAGGCCGAGAGGCAGAGGCCTGGTGGATTGCTACAGCCACTACCCATTCCCGAGTGGAAGTGGGAGCACATCACCATGGACTTTGTGTCCGGACTTCCACGGTCTCCGGGAGGGAAAGACGCGATTTGGGTCATAGTTGATAGATTGACCAAATCGGCCCACTTTTTGCCTTTCAAGGTGGGTTTGTCTACGGAGAGGTTGGCAGAGCTGTATGTTCGGCAGATCGTACGATTGCATGGAGTCCCTGTGAGCATAGTTTCAGATCGAGATAGCCATTTCACTTTCCACTTCTGGAGGAGTCTGCAGGCTAGCTTGGGCACCTCGTTCAAGTTCAGTACTGCTTATCACCCCCAAACAGACGGGCAGTCGGAGAGGACTATCCAGACCTTGGAAGATATGCTTCGCACATGTGTGCTAGATCTCGGGGGTTCTTGGGAGGACCATCTCCACCTGGTAGAGTTTGCTTACAACAACAGCTACCAGGCCAGTATAGAGATGTCGCCATTCGAGGCTCTATACGGACGAAGATGCCGTACTCCTTTATCTTGGGACGATGTTGGCGAGAGGGTGCTGCTTGGGCCAGAGATGGTGGTGGATGCAGCTGAGAAGGTCCGGCTTATTAGAGACAAACTTCGGGTGGCTCAAGATAGGCAGCGGCATTGGGCCGATAGCCACCGGAGACCGTTAGAGTTCGAGGTTAGTTTCAGTTCTTGTTTGTGCTTGTTTGTGATTTGTCTGTCCTGTGTTCTGAGTTTGTTTTATGTCTAGGCTGGCGCTATGGTATTCCTGAAGATTTCTCCGACATGGGGCACGATTCGCTTTGGCGGGGGCGGGAAGCTTAGTCCGCGCTACATCGGATCTTTCACCATTCTTGAGAGGGTCGGTGTAGGGGCTTACCGGCTAGACTTGCCGCCTACGCTAGAGGGGGTACACAATGTGTTCCACGTATCGCAGCTGAGATGGTATGTGGCGGACCCCAGCCATATATTGGATCATTCAGCGATCGAGGTAGGGCCTACTCTTCACAATCCAGAGCAGCCGGTTGAGATTCTGGATCGTAGGGAGAAGGTGCTCCGGAACCAGGTTATACCCTTGGTTCGCGTTGCATGGAGGCATCACTCTCCAGGTGAGTCTACCTGGGAGAGAGAGGACAACATGCGGGAGCGTTTCCCCTATCTCTTTGAGCCCTGAGGTATAATTTCTGTTTCTGCGTTGTGATTCATTGTATGTTTGTTTTAATTTTGAGGACAAAATTTTTTTTCAGGTGGATAGATTTGTCACCCCCAGTTTTCACAAACAGGGGTATGTTGGTAATTTTCCACTTTAAAAATTATTTTAGAATTATTTAATTATTATTTGTATTATTTTGGGGTTATTTGAATCGGGTTCGAATTTTAACTTATTCCGACTTATTTTGACTTGTTTCGGGGACCCGGGGTAGTTTTGACCTTAGCGGGCCCACACACTAGTTAGCCATGGCCCACATGTTAGATATTTTGGTTAGAGACAAGACTATTATTTTAGTTAATATTTAGTTAGAGATTAGTGGTTTCGGTTTGACTAAACTACCCCCGGTTTAACCCTTTCCTATTTATTAGCTATTTAAACCATTGGAGGGCAAACTTGTAATTATCCAAATAGGACAAAACCCCCATTGTGGCCGGCCACTGGAGTAAGGATAGGGAGGAGAGAGAAATTACTTTCCCATTCTTTCTCATCCACTTTTTCTTCTTCTTCTCCAAAGGGCTCTTTCCACTTTTGAAGCTCCCATTGATTCTTTCTCCAAACCAAGGTGATTTCTTCTCTAAACTTGTTCCTCTTCTCATATAGATTGGATAGGAAACCCATTAGGATGATTCCCATGGTTGTGTCCCCATTAGAGACCATTTTTGTGTCCTTTGGACATTTCTAGGAGTGTCCAACATGTAGGTTTGTATCCCAATAGGAGAAACCCTCTTTTGGACACATGAATATTGTTCTAATATTATTTTTGTGTTGTTCTTCATATTATTCCAGATTTTTGCACATTTTAGAATGAGTTTATTTATGTGTCTTAATGTATCATATTCATTCTTTTATTTGTTTATATATATGTGGTTATTTATATAAATATATATATATATATATATATATATATATATATATATATATATATATATGGCTTATATATATATTTGGGGGAAATATTGTGATGTGTTTGTGTGTGGTTTTGGTGTCCAAAATGGACAGCCATGGTCGGCCATAGGATGGGGAAGTGTTGGGGTTGGTATTGGTGAAGTGTTGGGGTTGGTGTAGTGGTGGTGTTTGTGTGTTTGTTTGTGATAGAGGGGAGTTGTGTAGGGAGGTTTGTGGAGTGTTAGAGAGGGGGGGAGCTGCTGAATTTCAGCCGCTAGTAGAGGGAAAATCAGTCCCCAAAATACAATGACAGCCCCTATTTATCCCTACCACAAATTAGTCCATAAAACCCCTTAAAACCCATCCAAAACCACTCAAACTTCCACCCTTCATAGCCACCAATTCACCTATAGTTAGGTCCACTTTTCAACCCAAAATGACAGCCCCAAACACCCACAAAAATCAGTCCACCAACATCCCAAAAATCTGTCCTTTTATTTCCATGTGTGTGTGTGTGTGTGTTTTGTGAGATGTGTGTGAGTGTTTTGTGAGGTATTTTGAGAGTAGTTTAGTATCCTATAGTATAGCCTATCTCTAAACTAGTAGGAAACCTATTAGAAAACCTATAGAGAGGCCTATTAGAGTGTGGTATCATGTGAGGGTGAGTGGTGTTGATGAGTGGGGTAATGAGAAGGGTAAATTCATGATATAGGTAAGGTAATGGGTAAAGGGTTAACATGTGTCGTAAGATGGTCTAGATGCTTAGGATACCCAAATTTCTTGGTAGGTAAACCTTAGATAGGTTGATATCTAGCTACCCTAAGGAGCCTAGGCTAGTGCCATGGGTATTTGCAAGGTTTTCTTGGGTTTTGGCAATGTATCGGGATTTACCTTAGAAGGGTAAATGCTAGTTTTGCCTAGAAATAGGATATTAGTGTTAGAAGCCTAAGATGGTGTTAGAACTTGATCCCCATGGTTGGTAATGATCAAATATGGTACTCTAAGACTAGTTTTGACGTCGGTTGACCTTTTTGACCAAAAGTCAACAAAAGTCAACCGAGAGTCAAACTTAGCCTTTAAGCGACCCGATTTGACCAAAACCAACCCAGAGTTGACCAGTTGACTGAAAGTCAACAGTTGGTCAACATTAGACTAGTTTGACCTAGGGTTGACCCAGAGTTGATCAGAGTTGACCAGAGTTGACCAGAGTTGACTTTTTGACCAAAAGTCAACTGTAAGTCAACCGTTGATCCCGATTGACCTAGTTTGACTTGGAATGACTCCCAGTGACCTAGTATGACCTAGTATGAACCAGTATAGCCTAGTATAACTCAGTGTGATCTAGATTGACCTAGTATTGACTTAGACTTGCATTCATGGCTTGTATTAGTTTTTTTTTTCAGTATTTAGTCCTGTTTGACTCATAGTATCTTATTTTAGGTCTGTGATCACTCTGTGTATCTGTTCACTCTATCAGCTCAGGACCACAGGCGAGTACATTCACTGATAGTTTTTATTGTCTTGATATCTACTATATCCGATTCAGTCGTAGTGTTTTACTTGATTCCCGACACGACGGTTCACTGACTAGTATACATCGGATCTTGTCATGAGATGTTATTCCTGGACTTTCTTGGTATACGGGTATGAGATTTTTTCGTGTTCCTGTACTTGTATAGACACCGATTCCTAAGAGGACTTGCTACCCTCTTACGGAACCCCGTGTCATGACGTGCCATGTCCGGATCCGTGATACTATTCGGGGGATAGAGGGGAATTATTAGGGGTTATGTGATCAAAGCCTCCGTGTGTTACTCCGTGTTTTGCTAGCGCCACCCTCACCTCACGTAGGGTGTAGCAGATACCCGTGCCTGTTATCCAGGTTGGCCGGCATGACCCTCTCCGTAGGTTTCTTTTCGTGTGATTGTCGGGCCAAGTGGATAACCTTTCCGTGATTCCCTAGCCGATCATATTTTGCCCTAATAATTCAAATCACTTTTTTTTATTGTTGTCATATCTTACATTCCAGTTCACCTTTACTTACTGTACTTTCACCATGCTATGATTCATTTCTCATATGCTCTACCTGTCTTTTATACTGTACCATGATGATGGGACTAGGTTCTGTTTGAAAGAAGGGTTACAACCCCGGTCCTTGTTTGGTTTAAGGGTTGTAACTCGGCTTTCAAATGGTTCCCAAGTCGCCTATATTCTTTGTCTTGTATTTCATTATTACTGTCTCTTATAGTATTTCTCAATTCATATGGAACTGCTGTTGGTGTTTTGTACTTGCTCATTTTCCTGACAGGATACGTTGACAAAATTTTACAGATGATTTAGAGGCTGATTGCCCGACTTACTATGGGATAGAGTCTGATGGACTTGACCTAGACAGGGGCTTAGTGGTAGCGACACTAGACTTCGCTCATCCCGAGTAGCCTAGTTTTAGTTAGGTTTGCCTGGCCTGCGAGCCAGCTAGTTCATTTCAGTTGTAGTATCTTTATACTTATTATTATTCTGAGACTCTGGATTTTGTGTTAGCTGTGACTTGTGGATATTTCTGGACTCGTTTCTTGCTTATTCTATCATATCTCTTTTCCATGCTTTTCTACCTTAGTTTTGATTTATGTGATTGAGACAGTATTGCTTTGTTCCTCCGTTCGGAGTGTATATACTGTACAGGTATATTTATCTGTTTAGTCGTAGTATATACTAACCCTATATACAGCGTTCTACCGCCGATTCTGCGACGTAGGCTGGACGTAACCACGTGCTCGTGCCCCTCTTCAGGGTGCGGGTCGTGACAGGTCCAGCCATGGCCATGGTGGAGAGGTGGTGTTTCATTGATGGTGGTGGTGATGGCTTGGTGTGGAGAGGTGGTGGTATCGGAGAGCAATGGTGGTGGTGATTGATCCATGGAGGAGGAGAAAGGAAGAGGAAGTGGAGGAGATCGGCGGTGGCCGACGGCGAGGATGGTCGGGCCAGGAGGAGGAAGGGTGGTCGGGGAGTTGAAGAGATGTTGCTGCTGAAGTTTGTTGTTGTGGTTGTTTTTGTGTGTAGGAATAAAAGAAGAAGAGAGAGAGAGATGATAATGTGTGTGTGTGTAATAAAGAGAGGAGAGAGAGAGGAGGGCTATTCCTAGGGATTAGGACCGGCTACAAAATGAGAGGGCTGTGAGAGTGTGGGATGGAGGGAAATCAATGGTTGGGATTGATTAAGGAATTCAATGGCTAGGAATAAATGGAGAATTAGATCATTCCAATGGGAATTAAAATCAATGGAGATTTCCATTAAATATTAAAAATAGATAAAATAAGTACTTAATATTTTTAGGCAAGAATTATGAGGATGTCATAATGGAGGGCAACACAAAGCTGGACTGGACTCGGTGGAGCCGGATTGAGTCAAAATCGGACATGATGCAATAATAGAATTAAAAAATAGACGTTGATGATCATGAGTAAATAAGTAGCACATGGGAATTCCAATAAATGGGACACAAGTGGCGGACGGATAGTAGGCTCAAAGTGGGCCATGTCCATAATTGGGACGGACAGGTTTTGGTTGACAGGGGACCCACAAATCAAGTTGGAAGATGAATGTGACGCCGTGGAGTGAAATAAAATTGGGTCACGTGTCGGGAAAGTTGTGCGAATCAAATGGAGCACAAATTGACGTGTCTGAGTGGGACACGAAGGTCATGGGCGACGAGCGACTCGAGTAGATCGTCAATGAGGAGTTGGTTTCAAGAAACTGACTGGTCTTGCGCTCCCAATTTAAAAGTCATGGTAACGCGCTAAAAATGATCAGGGAAAAGAGTGGGAAAAATAAATAATAATCAAATGGTCTAAATCGACCCGAAGTTCAGCGAAGTAAAAGAGCAAAAGGGAACAAGTTTGGATGGGACACTATATACCGTCATGAAGGTAATCATGTCCACTCCAAAACTCATGAAGAAGATTTCCAGAGTTGAACATCCCTGATACTCCAAATATCAATGGCATGAAAAAGTACACTTACAGATAAATAAATAAAATGAAATATTTATCAAAACCAAATAATCAGAAAAACAAAATAAAAATGAAAAAATTTCAACCCGAAATTCAGGGTGCTCACAATCGTGGTGATTTGATACTAAGTATATTAGATGTAGCTATATATGGTATGGTACTAGTATAGCTAGAATTTGCCTAGTCGAGGCTATACATAGTATGATTGTATTTATAGTGTGTGTATGTCACGCCCCAGTTCCATACACAAAGGAACCAAGACATGAGCATGTTAGCTGTACGAACTAGAATAAGCTATCTAATTTAATGGACTTACTCCAGTCATAGTACGTTGTACCTAAACTAAATAGTCACATACAAATCTATAATCTCTATAATCTCATCCACAGAACAATAACAACAACACAAAGACATAAATATGACAATGAACTGAAATAAAATATAACAAAGAACTGAATATCAAATACAAATGATATGTCTGTAAAATAAAGTCTGATGGAAATATCCATGGAAAAGAAATACAATACTGAAATAGAGAAGTAATGAAATAAAAAATAACCAGCCAGAACATCGGCTAACTAGATAATGATGCTTATGGCTCTAACAGTAGCATACTTTAAGCTGAGGAAAACTCCACAGGCAACACCTTTAAGTCTTCAGCAACATAACCTGTCTCAATCCCCGGTCCGTAGATAATGGGTTACAAATGCTCATTCGAATCTGAAAAAGAACCATGTCCTCAGAGGGACGTAACAAGATAAAAAAGGAACATGCTAATGTAAAACTAAATAAATATATAGGAATAATCCTAAATCACAAATATATAGGAATAATCCTAAATCACAATACAGTCCAATAGCCCATCATCGAAACGGTGAATGACAAGACAAGGACAAGGTCCCATGAATATGTAAATGCATATCGAAGACGAATTTCGACGTATGGGTGGGTGATAAGAATATAGTACTGAATCATATGCCGGTATCGGATTACGAGTCTATATCTATGAACTATGAACCATACAGGTATCTATGAACCTATCTATGAGGCTATTGAGCATGCAATCTCGATCAAAGATTACAGAATCTAATAAGGTAATCCCATGCATATTCTAGTAGTTTTTCTCGTCCATGGACTTGTGTGGACAACCCATTTCTCAATCCCATACGAATGTAAACTAGAATTCCATGGGAGGTAATTTTTTTCAATGGAAGTTCTAAAATCAGTTGTAGATTGAGATCCTATTAATAATTAATCATAATCGCAGGTACTGTAACGTAACCGAGATGATATGCTCTGACCTACATGGGCCACCACAAAAATATGTTATTCCCGGTCCTAATATACGTAAGACTAGAAATATGTAAGCATGCCAACTACGTATCAAGTGGACTCTCGCAAAACTCGAATACGTATAATCTATCAATTTGTAGGGTAAATCTAACCATAAATCACTAGTACTATCATATCAAGTGTATCTCAATCCACATGGAGTATGAATAGGAAGAATGAACAATCTATGTCATAGTTTACAACCAAGGTTGTGAAAAGTGCTAGGAGGTAGCCAGGTAGGCACCTGTTGTTTAGCCCTAGCCCACCTAGGCGACCTCCTAGGTGGCCGCCTAGATCTAGGCGGTTCAATTTTTTTTAAAACCCCAAAAAATCTACTAAAAATTATACAAAAGTCAATAAAAGCCAAAAACATGCATAGTCGGGTGTCGGGGGACTAGGCGGATGCCTAGGGGCATCGGATGGGTACCAGGCGCCTAGCACCTAGGCACCGCCTCGATGGCCACCTAGACCGCCTTTTAGAACAATTTCTACATCCCACTAGCATATATGTTCGAATAAACTCGTAAGAAAAAAATGAGTTTACCAAAACTAGACAATATAGCAGATAATGTTATGAATAGAAATATAAAGTACGAAAGAAGATAAACATACCACTAGCCATACTTGAATCTTGGAGACGCAATCACAAACTATCCATATATCTATATTTATAGCTCAGTAAACACTTGAAGAGATCACCAGGTCCTTAAAAGGGACGCAACAAGATACATAATATACATGCCTAGCTACCAGTATAATCATACAGAAAATAAAAACAAGAAATGTAAGGTGTGCTACTAGTAGTTGTAGAGGCTTAAAATTAAGCTATGCTACTCACCCAGAAGTCATCTCATCGAAATGCATCATATCAATATGTTACGCCATATCAGGTTGCGCCTACAGCATTTTGATTGAATCAGTTTTGAATTAATTTAAACTAAAAGTGAGATATCTAACGGGGAGTTTAAATAATACCAATCCTCATCGAAATAGGGCTTCCACCTACTATAT
The DNA here is from genome assembly GCA_029216955.1 of Iris pallida. Classification (NCBI taxonomy): domain Eukaryota; kingdom Viridiplantae; phylum Streptophyta; class Magnoliopsida; order Asparagales; family Iridaceae; genus Iris; species Iris pallida. The sequence continues at coordinate 28,230 of JANAVB010012212.1, read as the reverse complement.
AAGGAGAGCCCTCTTGTTCTCTTTTCTCCATGATTTCACCAACCCAATTTCCTCTATAATTCAGATGTGCATCGTGTCGATGTCGTCGCCATTCTCCATCCACTATCCATTTCTTTTACATATACATATTTTGACCTCGTGTCCGACAACCCTGGATACTAACCTGTATCGTGTCAGACACTCTCGACAACGATAAAACCCAATCCCAGAGCCCCGACATCAAACCCAGCCTCTCCACAACCGCAACCCCCCCCCCCCCGACATCGACCATGCCCGATGATACCACCCCATACTCCTCATCTGAACCCACCACCATCACCCGAAGCTCTAGCACAACCATACCCCCTAACCACCAGCTTCGTCCGTCGGCCAACACAACCGAAGTGGCCTCCCCCCTTCACCATGTACCACCACCAAATCCAACCGCCGGAGACAGCCAAATTCGTTATCACCCGAAAACACAGCCTCCGCCACGGCCATCGCCGGCCGACGACATCCACATACAGCCACCATCACATGAAAGCTCCAAAAATAGGAAAAACCCTCACCTCCTCGTTGCGAGCAGCCGCAATTGCCCTCATCTGTAGTACCCCTCACCGACGAACTGCGGGGTGCCTTCCGTACATGCCGACCGCCGTATGGCTCCCCCTTCCACCTTCCTCGTGCGACCGCGCCGCCTAGATCTGACCGCCGCGATCTTCTTCACCGTCAACAAGTGAACCCAGCGCCTTGCCGTGCCCCTCCGGCTCCGACCTTGCGCTATCGTAGCGCTGACGTGCTGCATCCGTCGACTCGAGTGACCCCTTCGCTGACCTCATTGTAGATCGAGAGCCACCAGCGCTCCGAGCGACCTCCGGTAACCCCTCATTCCTCTCTTTTCTTTTCTTCTTCCCCATACTCTCTTCCTATTTCAGTCTCTTTCTCAAGCAATAAATTGGTTGCTTAGCTTCTCACGCAAAAGAAAGAGCAGCAGCACAGCTATGTTGTGTACTTACGCATCTTATTTTCTCTTTCTTTCTTTTATTTTTATTTGTAATTGCTCCTTAGTGTAAACCTTTAAGTATGGTACTATATAATCATTAGTTTGTATTCTATTATAAATTAGTGGATGATAACAGTACTATTATATACTTAAATATATTTTATATATGACTAGTCAATAACATTAATTGATTATTACTATTTTGTTAAGAATATTTTTATTCTAAATTATTTAGTAACAAAATAAAATATTGGAACTTGATCCTATAAGTAAAGCAAAAAATTTTGTTTCAAATCATAAATATATGTTACTTACCTTTTGACCTACAAAATTCAATTGTTAACAAAAAAATGTTTTTCCTTAAAAATATATTGCCTATATTTTCAAGGATTACCTAAAACTATTTACTAGCCAAAATATATTCAAGTATTATAAATGATTTATTTGGATTCCAAGTATTTATTTAAAAAAACTATTTTTAACTAAAAATATAACATTTAAAGTATTATGAATATTTTCTACAATAGTTTTATTCTACAAATTCCTTCAATCATCAATCCTGATCACGACTAATCAATACTTCCTAATTTCTTGCGGATTCGGACCATGTTTGCAACTGCCTCGGCTACTGGACATTCGTGACTTTTCAAGACATTGTGCACACCAGGCAACACACCAGGCAAGATACCTTGCCATATTTACTGCTTACATTTAGTTGCATCTTATTATTCTGTTATTATTTTCTGCACTTTTATTTCCAGTTATTTTTTTCTTGCTTGTGGACCTAGAGTTAAGAGACTACCGTCAATAGAGTACATGTCATTAACTTTGTCACAAAGGTAACATGAGTTGTATATGAGTGGTGAGTAACATGTAGAGGTCACTTGCGTGTTGGCTGATCCCCCGTGCGCATGCGTAGGAATAACTGTCAATAGATGCTTGTTAGAAGACTTGACATTTATTAGATATAAAAATAGTATTGTGGAAGTGACATGTGTTGGTGTGTCATGGTTACGATGCATGTATAGTATCATTGGGGGGAGAGGACAGCTACTAGCGTAGGGGCTACATTTACTTTTTACAAACATTTGTGGGCCGATAATGACTCTTATGGGCGCTACCTTCTGCCCCGGGGTCGATAGCGACTCAGATGAGTGCTACTTATTGCCCATGGCCGATAGTGACTCGGATGAGCGCTACCTACTGCCACTCTTTAGTTACTCTGCTGATCCGACAGCCCCTTCATAGAACGTTGTCCTCAAAGTGCATATCACACAGATGGTTAGGGACCCAGTTGTGTTGTAGTTTTATAGGATTTACATTGCAGTTATAATGGCTTGTTCTTCCTGTATCTTGTTATGTCCCACTGAGGACATGGTGATTTTTCCATGTGTGTTTTATGATTTCCGCTGGTGCTCTAGCCAAGGCCATGGTTTACTTCCGTCCTTTGCAATGACTACTCTTGGACTCGTCGCTTGCTTTGTTCGACAAATTCTTCCATTGTATATTTCTCTGATTTAAATTTATTGGCAGTGGATATGTCTCCGCCCAATGTTCTCGTACAAATGACATTATAAAGTTGATTTTACAATATATTTATTGTGGATGAGATTAGCTTCATGGTTACTGTATTTTACAGCTTATGTGTACATACGAGATATCCATATATTGGAGTATACTTCATATTTAGACAGCTGGCATGTCTACGATTCTAGTCCTAAGTATTTTGGAATTAGGGCGTTACACAGATCGCCTTTGATGAGTTGAAGAAGCGGTTGACGACAGCTCTTATTTTGACATTGCCATCAGGATCAGGCGGCTTCACTATCTATAGTGACGCCTCAGGGAAGGGTCTGGGTTGTGTCTTGCACCCGCATAAGAAGGTAATTGCCTACGCTTCTAGGCAGTTACATCCACATGACAAGAACTATCCTACCCACGACTTGGAGTTAGCAGCAGTTATCTTCTCTCTGAAGTTGTGGAAGAACTATTTATACGGAGAGCGAGTAGAGATCTTCACAGACCACAAAAGCTTGAAGTATGTATTTACCCAGAAAGAGCTCAACATGAGGTAGAGTGGATGGTTGGAGTTGATGAAAGACTTCGATATTTTATTACAGTATCATCTAAGGAAGGCCAACGTAGTTGTCGACGCCTTGAGCAGGTATTCGGTAGCCATGTGTTTAACGACAGATCTTTACTTGTTAGCAGATCTGGATAGCCTGGAGATCGAGGTGATACTGCTAGGAGTTGAGATACAGATATAGGGACTACAGATTCAGTCAGACTTGATGGAGAGGATCAAGTCGACTCAGTTCGATGATGTAGCTCTGTGGTGTATCCGAGAGCAGGTTCGATCAGGACTTATTGAGGAGTTTGTTATTACAGTGGATCGCACATTAAGGCATGGTTCCAGACTGTGTGTGCCCACTGGAGACCTTCGAGAGCAGGTTATGCAGGAGGCTCATCGTTCTCAGCATTGAAGAACAAGTAACTCTAGAGGGGGTGAATAGAGTTTATAACAATAATAGCCAAATAAAAAATTAAACTCTTTTTACCAACTGTAAATAATCAGAGTAGTAAATACGAAAATAGAAAGATCAAGAGAGCATACGCAAACACAGTCGATTTTAACCTGGTTTCCCTCATGGAGGACTAGTCTAGGCCTGAGAACTCTAGCTCAGGATTAAATCTACTATTTGTGAAATAGTAGTCACATCCTGTGCCTTTTCTGCAGAAGAGCACGTCAACTTCTTACAAGGATCGCTGTGGCGATGCTTGGAATTTTCCAAACGACTTTTTGACTCTTGCACAAACTCCTAACTGAATAGCACTGAGCACTTTGAGGCTTAGGAAGCTTGTGGCTAGTAGATGAGAAGGTTAAGGCTTATATGAGGCTTATAGAGAAGAGAAGAGAAGATAATTGGATGATTGAAAATGAGAGAATTCAAGGCCTATTTATACTAGTTGGGATAGGCAGAATTCGGCCAGAATTCTGTGTCAAAAATTCAAATTTTTGGCCATTAGACAACTAGCATACAGCAAACCCTAAAAATTAGGGTCCTGTAATTTAGGAGACAGAGTTCAGCCCGAACTCTTTCTCTATAGGACAGAATTGCTCAAATGGGCTTTTGTGGGTTAGTTTGGTTTGGTGAAGCTTTTGGTTTTGTTTGGAGATAAGGTATAGGCCCAAACTACTCAGTGCTACTCAGTTTATATTTAGCTCGACCCAATAAATGTAAAAATACAGACTCAAAAACTGAGTATGCTGCAGGAGAGAGCCGACGTCTGTCTTGTACTGAGTTCTGTCTGATGTATTATATTGAATTATGACAAGTATTATATTGTCAATTTTATCAATATTTGGTTGACTGTGATTTGGGTCAACAAGTATTCTATGCATCTGGGTGCTAATAAGATGTATAAAGACCTGAAGGAGCATGTCTGGTGATATGGAAAGAAGCATGAGGTAGCATGCTTCGTAGCCAGATGTTTGATCTGCCAGCAGGTGTAATGCCCCAGTCCTAAAATACTTGAGACTAAGTACATAGATATGCCAGCTACATACATACGAAGTATACTCCAACATATGGAAACCTTGTATGTATCCATAAGCTGTAAAATACAGTAAACCAAGACAACTAAATCTCATCCACCAAATAAAAGAATAATAATATAAATCAACTTTGAATTTTTTATTTATACATGCAGTTGGGTGGAGACAAATCCACTACCAACTATTTAAATGAAAGAAAATATACAAGGGAATGATCGATAGACGGGCAAGACGAACCAAGAGCAATCCTCTTCGAAGAAATAGAGAAGAGCACGGTATTGGCTAGAACACCTACGAAATATTACAAAAGCACACACCTGGAGATTTCACCAGGTCCTCAGAGGGACGTAACAAGATACATAAAGAACATGCCACATAACTGAATATATATAATATGACATAAATCACAAGTAAAGTAAAATAGTCCCTATCGTAACAAGATCCAACATCTCATCATCGAAACAGTGGACTACCCCTATAACCAAACAAGGACAAGGGGTAGAACACTATTCCATGATACGATATTGTCCCAAGCTACTAATGGAACGGGGGTGACATGACATTTACTAGGGTTACCTAACCGTACTAAAGTAAACATGCAGTTGAGAAACAATCCATCGACGCATGAGCCCTGGCTGTAAATAGGATTGGCATAGTCCTCATATAGGGCACCAGGGGCCTGCGTCTGTAACGTATGAAGATCGTCAGAGGGCATCATGTGCAAGGGGGTGCGTCCATATTAAGTCAAGGATAATAAAATAAGCGAAGCTAATATCACTGAGCAAGTAGTAAATCATGAACTGTAATACTGGTACAGCTAGAAAAATTAGAAATAAATAAAAAGTGATATGCAATAAATAAAATACAGAATAATTATAAACAATAAATTATGGCAATGTATCTTGCCTGAGGTTGTGTGCCAAAGGGCGACGTCCAATAGCTCGAACCGTCAGAATAGTGAAATGATGAAAGCCAAATTCCGCATACGTCCTCGGATGCTGAAATAAACATCACGAACATGTTCGAAATATAAGATATGTCTAGAAAATTCCTGTCTAAAAGTCTAATTCTGGAACATGGGCAAAATTATAATTTTGGGTCAAAACGATGTCCGCCATTGGACCCGTTTTGCACCGAAATGTGTGCCAAAGTCTATGATCTCTAAATCGTCAACTATATGTTTACGGGTCCGGTTTGAGGAGACAAACCCAACCGTATGTCCAAAGATAGATTCTGGCAGGCCGTGTACAATTTCGCCCATTGGATCGGATCACGGGCCCACCAATTAGGCCTTCCAGTCGACCTTCTCAGAATCGGACCAAACTTGGTATACAGGACCAGAATTTTGAGTTGGTCCTTCTGGCGTAAGTTTTGTCTCGATACGACGAACATACACGAAGTTATGGCCAAGTTTGTAAAAGGTCGATACGGGGGTATCTCGACAGATCCGTACTGATTTCGTCGCGCACACGCAACAAAATTTGGTTCCGTCAGTTGTCACACGTCGGCAACATCCATACGCACCTTTCAATGCATATAGTGTATGACCATATCGTCCAGTTTGTCGGAGCGCATGCCGTATCGAGAAGTTTTATGAAATTCCTATACTTTTAAGGCAGTTTTTCTATCAACTTCAATGCTGAAAATAATTGTGCATAATAATCGAAAAATTGATTTAACAGGTGCATTGCAAACTCGGTTATATTATGTTTGACTACTTTTAATTTGTTTATACGAAACCATAATGTACAGATCACAAATGGGTTTTGGATTTTTGAAATCTCACGAAAAACTTCCGTTCGCGAGCACAGTGCTCGGCTGGGGGGGTCGGTCCATCGCGGGTACTGTAGCGTGGCTACAGTATCACATTTTTTTATAAACCAATAATAAAAAACTAATTAAAAAGTTTTAAAATAATTATCTATATTTAAAATATTCATTATCTAATATTATCTTTATTATTAGTATTTCTACAAATAAGTTTATAAAACTTAAAATGCAAAATACTTCTAAATATATAAATATATATAAATATATGTTTATAAATAATATGTAAAATATACCTGGTAGCTATATAAAAATGCAAATATATGTGATGCCAATAATTAGCAAAAAAATCATTTTCTATTTAAGAATTTAGAAATGCTAAAAAATTAAAAATTTAAAACAAAATTCCCTAAACTTTTAAGGAGATTACATCCTACCAAACTTATACAAATTTCTTCCTCGAAATTAAAATAAATTTTAATATCAATAATACAAATTTTAATAAAATTGGAGAGTATGCACATCGGTTCGTAATTCGATTTTGAAAACGATGGAGGAGGTGGTTATCACAGGTACCAAATTGATGTTATATTCTATAAAGTAGGGTATTCTTAGTTCAAGACCCTACCCAACTTACAGAAGTTGGCTAACCGTAAAAATGGACATTAAGACCTTTGAGGAGGACCATTTCTAGGGGGCACGAGAATAACGAATGCTTCTGATCGCATTCTCGGATTCTAAGTGAGCCTCGATAATACCATGACGTTCTTGGTCAATAACTGTTATAAGGAAGTATTATATTTTCACGTCTTTCATAATGGTCAGGCTTTTAACAAGATGGTAGGAACCACTTGTTCGAATACAACTAGAACGTGTCAGTTCAAGGTAATTTCAGTCTTCGCCTAACACGGTAACTAAGAGATGAGAGTCTGTAGAAAGTCTTTCTATAGAATTTGATTAGGTGAGTGTTTGAAAACTCTAAGTCATAACGACTAATATGTGTGGGCTGGTGTTTGGCGTTGTGTAGGGGGCATGTGCTTGCTTGGAAAAAGGCCTACGTCATAGGTGTGATGTGTCTTATATGGATCATGGGTATCCAATTGAATTAAGCGAATGGGTCAATATTTGCATGGTTAAATTTAAATAGGACAAAAATAGACATCTAAGGTTTGTTCTAAAGAAAGCGTCATACAAGTGGTGCAATTGAAAATGAGCATAAGAAGATATGTTTGCGTGGGGCATGTATGTCATGCGAGTAGCTTGACTAGTCTATTTCGTGAGGGTGGAAATTGTTGGAAGGGAATGACTAATGTTGTGCTCTAAATATCAAAGTCACGGTAGGGTTAACAGATGACATGGATAGAAGTGGATATTATGAGCCACCGATTTATTAGACCTAGTAGAATCAATCTATCATAATCCTTGCTAATCCTTGAAGAGGCTTGCGTATTTACTTCAGGAATTCTATTTCAAAATTGAAACTAAGGCAGGATTCTATGATAGAACAACATGTGAAGAACCAAGGTTGCGATCTTTTATCATGGATATCTAAACACACGAGCAAGTGGTAAAGATGGAATACGAAGATCGTATCGCAACTTTCAAATAGATGAAGGGACGATTATGAATAGAATCCGGTTTGTCATCCCAACTTAAAGAATTGATCTTACTAAGTTCAAGGTTCTACCTAACTTATAGAACTTGGTTAACCGTAAAAAGTACCGTAGAATGGTTTCTATGAAGGTCAAGTTTCAAGGAGGTGTATGAAAGTATGGGACATGTCTAATGGTAGTTACGGACTCTATAGAGGCCCAGGTATTATTTAATTACCATTGATTATATACTTTCTAGGTTCCATCAAGGTAGTTGGAGGGGTCTTGGTAAAGCATAATCAGAAACAAGTTTGTACAATGGGGTTCAATTCATCTCATAATATAGGTTACAAGGGATACGGTTAAGGGACTTATGGAAGGGGAACGAGTGAGTCAAGAGATCGGAACTACATCGTAGGTGTAAGGACCTATTTTATAAAGTTTGGTTTTTATAGCCCAAATATGGCGATATGCAAGGATTGGTTTAACTGGGTCTTAATGGATTCCCTAATTAAACATCGATCTTTGACTGAATGAATCATAAGTTTTAATCTATATTGACTGGACAAGATACTATGAGATCAATCTGAGCCATTCCTAGTAGGTTAGGGTAATCTTATATACGTTCCAAGTCAAGTGGTCGGGCAAATGTTTTTCAGCCAGGTTGGTTAACCAGGTTCCTAAAGCCCAAGAATATGCCTTCTGTGACTTTTGTGTTTAAGTAGCACAAGGGGCCTCTATTGAGTGACACACTAGTGGCATATGCATAGTGGACTTCAAGTAGATCACAACCATATATTGGGTCAAAAGTTTTGAGTCTAGGTTGAGTCTCTAGTTGTAGTCGAAAAGTATATCAGTATTATGGTAAGGGTTATAGCTAGCCTTTTTGACTCGAAAGTCGCATCATAAAAATAGAGTACAAGGAGACGTGTTTTAGTGGGACATGATTGTTTCACTTAACAAAATGCCTGGAAATTGGATTTTGAAAATAAAACGAGAAAAAATACAAGAAGTACAAATTTAATTCTGGGAAGTATTGCTATGGAAGTCTGATCTGTAAATGATCACATTGTTCCTTGGACCAAACGATGATGATGAAGATCACTGCTAGAAGATGAACAATTGGAAGAACTAAGTCACCAGAAAGGTATCGACGCACTTGGGCACTGATGGCGAGGCCGAATGCTTTCCTGCTTTGCTTCACTCTGTTCTGGAGGAAAAGTTGAAGAAGAATGCTCCCAAAAAAATCAAAGTCTCTGGGCTCTGATCTTTATGTATTCTCTCCTTTCTCTCTGTCTGTCTATATGAGAAAAATAAGTCTATTTATAGACTTGGCTTCTTGTGCGTAAAAACTCAGCAAAAGTTCCGTCTTTACGCTAACAACTGCCACCCATGATTGGAGTTATCCTCTGTATACGTTGATAATTGTCCCATCATTTCAATAAGAATAGGATACATGTACACACGTTCTTCGAGATGTGTGGCATGAAAGCCATGTAGGCAAACTACGTTCTGAATTGGAATAGGGCGTAAAAATAACCCAAATATACCCTGAGCGTAAAGTAGTAGACTGGGCGTACAATAGCCCTGATGTTGACTTCCTGCGTAAAGTGGTTGTTAAATAACCTTGAGCGTAAAAGTAGCCCAAATAAACCTTACGCACACGTCAACCGTTGAGCGTAAAAACTCGTATAGTCTCCGTGCGTAAAAGAAGCCATATTATGAGCGTAAAGTGGCTCAGTCCACATACTAACCGACAAATGGGCCCATGTGTAAAACAAATCCCTTTGATTTCTGTGATATATGCCATCATTAAATCTTTATGTCAGACTTTGCATTAAATGCAAGACTTGACAGCTTTGTCCAGCGTAAAAGTGGCTAGCCTATCTTGGGCGTAAAATCATTAGCTTCGACCCGGGCGTAAAAGTGATTAGCCTGTTTCGGGCGTAAAGTGGATCGATTTGAATGGAAATGATCCATCTCTTTGACTCATTCTTATGATGCACTTTTTACGCTCCTACAAGACCCCCTTCAAAGTTTTCAAATATCCTCCAAATTTGAAACACTTTGAACAGAAGCGTAAAAGTTGAGATTTGACCAGTCAGCGTAAAATTTGGGATACTCAACAGTCATCCGCGTAAAAGTGGGGATATCCAACAGTTGGCGTAAAATCAAAAAATAGTGTCGGTCAACACTTAACCGTCACAATGAATTTTCTTCTCGAAACTTTCGAATGCCTTTTCACTTCCCCGAGTTTGCATTAATAATGAACAGTTTCCCATAAGGAATATGAAGAGTTGATTTGATTGTATAAATAAAGAGGAATTCTGCATTCTTGCCATTCATCTTCATGGCACCAAAGAAAGAGATTAAAAATGAAGAGGCTTCTAGCTCCAGGCTTGATCTTGAGCGAGCACGCAATTTTGTAGGGTGCTTTGGACTGACTCCAGCAGTCTTCAGTCGTATCGATGGTGGTCCTCCAACTGCGTATGGGGGATCAGGAGACGCAGAAGCGTTTCTTAATTTGATGCGTCGCTCCGGGATTCGCAACATGCATGACTTAGGTGCCTCCCTTCGTCAGCCCAACGAAGGAGAGAAATAATATTCCATGTATTGCTACTCTTTTATGTGTAGGGGTCCACTCCCCTCTTTATAAATAAAATCTTGATGTTAATCTCATCTGTTGGTAGATAGAATTATTCAACACTTCTTTAACTGCATTTATGGTTGTTTATTCTCAAGAGAAACAAAACAACACGTGGCATCTGCTTTGTGGTCACGAGCGCCTATCTAGTAGGATCTTTCCCGAAATAGACTCATGCCAACTATTTTCTCAACCTTTATAAATAGCTGAGTTTAGAGAATGTTTTATACATCCTCAGTCTCATTGTCATTTTTCTGGAGATAGCTTTCTGCCTCTTTGCAAGAATTCGCTCTTCAACAAATGATGATCCTTTCTGATGTCGTTTTTCTGTACGCTCGATCACCAGATATTGATTCGACCAGAGACGAATCATTTGGCCTTTATGGTAAGTTTTGTCGTAAACCATTGTTTGCCTTTGATCTTTTTGTTGAAAACAGATACTCACGAGCGTAAATCCTTGATAGATATAGAATCTCATAGGAAAGATGCACGGGCGTAAAAAGCTTTATTGAATAATATACCCCTGAAATGTTGGCGTAAAAAGCCTTGTTGAATGAGAAGCACATGAAACAATAGCGTAAAAGCCTTATTGAATAGGGTGCACATGAGACACTGGCATAGAGAGCCCTGTTGATTGAATGCTCATGAATCACGGGCGTAAAAAACATCAAGCGTAAAGTCTTGTTGCCTGTTTAAAGATAAAATAAGATGCGTAAGCATCTGTTTTTAGTTTTAATTAACTAATACGCGTCTGATGATACTTCTGTCTAAAATACTTCTTCTTTGTTGTTTTTTGCAGAAGTTTGGCTGAAGAGCTTTTTCAGAACTGGTATTGGCGACTTTGGCGCTGTGAGGAGCGTTCTTCTGACATCAACATCAGGGAGCTCATGCGCTTTTGACGCGCGAATCAGACAACTCAGAACTCTTCGTGGAATAGAAGGGTCTTCCTCTGTTGGTAGGAAGAGCCTTTATACATGGAGAGTTGGATGGTGGAGTCAACTCTATCCCGAGAAATTGGGTAGTAGAGTTCCTTTCACGGCAGAACTAGGAATCGTATCCCAATGCTGGATACATTCCTATCTCCTTTGAGAGGCCGCCACTCCTCCACCAGTTGTATTGGCAGCAACACATCTTCGGGCTGCCATACTCTGGGATTCTCCTCTCGTCTGAGAGAGAAGACCAGAGTTTGAATCCTTCTGTTCTGGTCGCCATTGAGGCTCAGACAGTAAGGAATTGACACCAACAACGAATCCGATGAAGAAGATCCAAAGAAGAAATATATCTCGATTAGGTCATCGTTGTTGTATAGAATGAAAATTCAAGATTGTAATAGATTTCCATTATGATTTGTAAGAAAGTCTAAGAAATGTAATAGACTTTTATGATGAAATGAGAATGGGAATGACAAGTCTTTTATGCTCAATGATTTGTATCTATCTAAAAGTAGTATGGACATGATAGATAATAAAGTCTTGTTTTCTGTTTAGAGTATACAATACTATCAGAGGTATTATGGACATAACAGCATGTAAGAACTCAAAGAAAAGTAGATTAATATCTATACAGAGGTCGAATGGAAATGATAGATAAGAAAAGTAAGTGGATTTAATATTTATTCAGAGGTCATGAAAACATGATAAATAACGAATCCTATTTTTTATCAATTGATAAAATAGAAGATTTAAAATCCCTCTCCAAGGAAACAAGAAATCAGCTTAACCAAACCTTGGTAGCTGGGGAATAAGGAGACAGACGTCATGAGCATATATGTCCATATTAATGGATGAATGAATCAACATGACTTTCGGGAAAAGAAAATATTGGTTCAATTCCATAATTAAATGGATGAACCTGATAAAAATGAACGGACAGACCTTTTCGGGAATGAAAGGTTATTTTCAAAGACCAGTTCATCAACAGATCTCTCCTATTAAATAGGTGAGAAATCTTTGTAACTTTTCATTCTTATTTCCACTCCTCTATTGGAAATGTCTTCCAAGGATATGCAGCAAAAGAATGAAGTCTCCGAGAATGTTGAGAACATCATTGAGACGTGCCCCGTTGAACCAATTATGATAGGCCCAACCGAAGTAAGCGAAAGCTCTTCTACTCCCAAGCCACCACAAGACATCCTTGCTTTCTTAGCAGAGTCAGAGAAAACTCCTGAAGAAGAAGCGCTGAGGATGGCTGCCTGCAAGTTTTTTATGAGCTCAGGCAACGATACCTTCGAAGCATTGGCTGACTATGTATTCAATAAGGAAGGTGAAGGCAATGGCCCTCATCCTTAATCTTTTGTCTTGAACAAAAATAAAAGAAACTTTATTTTCATCATTCATTTTTTTATACATAGTACTTCTTAAGAAATTTGCCATTGATTGGCATCATGAGTAGATCTCCATTAGGCTTTGATAACCGATAGGCACCATTAGAAAACACGATCTCAATTACATAAGGGCCTTCCCATTTCGCTTGGAATTTTCCTTTGTTTTTGTGAGTCATAATCATCGGTCTTCGAACGACTAATACCAACTCGCCAATCTTGAATACCCTCTCTTTAACTTTACGATTGAAAGTTCGAGATATACGGGCTTGATATAGTTCAATATGCTGTTGTGCTTGGAGACGCTTCTCATCCAATACTTCAAGTTCTTGGAGTCGTAAGCGATCATTGTTCTCTATAGTTAGCTCATTAGCAATTGCTATTCGAAGAGATAGAATCTGGATTTCCAAGGGAAGAACAGCCTTACATCCATAAACCAATAAAAATGGTGTAAAACCAGTAGGAGTCCGGACTGTTGTTCGATAAGCCCATAAACATTCTCCAAGTTTCTCATTCCAATCACGTTTATTAGAAGAGACAAACTTTTTGAGAAGTTTAATGATAGTCTTATTGAAGGCTTCGGCTAGACCATTAACAGCTGGATTATAAGCCATAGAAGCTAAATTTTGAATTTGATTCTTACCACAGAACCGATAAAATGCCTGACTGGCAAATTATGGACCATTGTCATGAATTATCCGTCGAGGAATCCCGAAGCGATAAATAACATGATGTTTGATGAAGCTGATCACATTAGATGTTTTCACTTCAGCAAGAGGAATTGCTTCTGCCCACTTAGAAAAATAATCGGTTATAGCTAATATGAACCGATGTCCATTAACAGAAGGAGGGTTAATAGGACCAATGACATCCATACCCCAAGCTTCGAAGGGCCAAGAAACTGCTGTAGGATGTAAGAATTCAGAAGGTTGGTGAATAAAATCGGCATGAATCTGACATGCTTTACACCTTCTGGCGTAATCCACTGCATCTGCTATCATGGAAGGCCAATAATACCCCATTCTTCGAATGTGGTCCTGTAATTTCGGACCTGGTTGATGAGCACCACAAACACCATCGTGAGCTTCTAGGAGTGTTTGTTTGGCTTCACTTTCTGAGAGACAGCGCAGCAAGAGTCCATCATATGAGCGACGATATAATATATATAAAGATGAATCATAATAGAATTGAAATGATCGTCTTTTAATTGATGCGGCTTCTTTTGGATCTTCAGGTAAAATCCCATGAACCGCGTAATCAATAAATGGAGTTCTCCAATCCCTTTGCTGAGAGCTTGATTCTGTAGTATAACTCTGTTCAATACACAAATTATTCTTGACATAGAATAAATCTTGGTCTAACAAAGTAATTGTATTTTGTCTTCGGATCGGAACAGCCAAGTCTGCAGCTAGGCTAGCAAGAGCATCAGCCTCCATATTCTGAGAACGTGGTACGAATTCAATAAAGAATCCTTTGAATGAAAGGAACAATTCGACTACTACTTGATGATAAGGGATGAGATCAGGATTTTTGACTTCATAGGTCCCTCTAACCTGATTAACAATCAGCTGAGAGTCTCCATAGGCTTCTAGGAATTCAATATCCAATTGTTTTACGACTTGGAGACCAATCAATAGAGCATTATATTCTGTTACATTATTGGAACATGGTTCATTGAGAGAATAGGCACGGTATATAACCATTTTGTTAGGAGAGACCAAGACGATTCCTACCCCAGAGACAATATTACCTTTAGGTCCAACCCGTGATGCTCCGTCAAAATATAATTGCCAAATATCATTTTTTTAAGTCATATTGCAATACAACTTCATCTGGAATGTCCTCATATAACTTTGATGTTTCAGATATAGGATGAGCAGCAAAGAAATCAGCTAATGCTTGATCCTTCACTGATTTTTTAGGTATATAAACCATATCATAAGGAGTGAGCAACAACGCCCAGGTAGCTAACCTAGAGTTAAGAATGCTCGATTTTCTCATCAATACCCGAATGGGATTTATTCTGGAGATGACATGGATAGTCGGTCCTGTCACATAATGTCTTGTCTTTTGGACAGCAAAAACCAAGGCCAGACATTCCTTTTCTACAGGAGTATACATGTGCTCTACTCCGACCATCATTCGGCTAAGATAATAAATTGCTTGTTCATGCCCTATATTATTTTTTTGTGCAAGAAGAGCACCAAGTGAATGATCTAAAGCTCGAACATATAGCAAAAATGGTCTTTCTATCACTGGAGGTACCAAAACGGATGGATTTGTAAGATATTACTTGATGTCATTGAAGGCTTTTTGACATACTTCATCCCAAACAAATGATACACCCTTCTTCAATAGACGGGAGAAAGGCTGGCATCTTCCAGAGAGATTGGATATGAACCTCCTGATATATGCAATGCGACCTTGGAAGCCACGGGGTTCTTTTAAATTGCGTGGAGGACGCATTTCAAGAATTGCTTTAATTTTATCAGGATCAACATGGATACCCTGAGAAGTAATGACAAATCCTAAAAACTTGCCACTGGAAACCCCTAAGAAAGACTTAGTAGGGTTTATTTTCAATTGATGTTGGCGCATCAGTTCAAATACTGTCTTCAAGTCTTGAATGTGATCATCTTTTAATCGACTCTTAACAGCAATGTCATCTACATAACATTCTACCGTCTTCCGTAGATGTTCTTGAAAAATATTGCTCATGGCCCGTTGATATGTGGCACCGGCGTTTTTAAGACCAAACGGCATCACCGTATAGCAGTAAACCCCAAGGGGTGTACGAAAAGCAGTATGCTTCTCATCTTCTGGATGCATCTTTATCTGATTATATCCTGAGAATCCATCCATGAAAGACATGCGTTCAAAACCACATGTATTGTCTATCATGACATCAGTAATTGGAAGTGGAAATTCGTCTTTTGGACAAGCTGCATTAAGATCTCAAAAATCTATGCAAACTCAGACTTTTTTGTTTTTCTTTATAACAGGAACAATGTTGGCAACCCAATCGGGGTGTTGTTCTTCACGAACAAAACCACACGTGATCAGCTTTTTGACTTCTGCTTCAATTGCATCCATCATGTCTGGTCGAAAACGCCGTTGCTGTTGTTTTACAGGCTTAGCATTAGGAAGAATATTGAGTTTATGAGTAGCAACTTTGGGATCTAAACCCGGCATATCCTCATAACTCCATGCAAAAATATCAATATATTCTTTGATTAGTTTTATCAATTCTTCCTTTTCATCTTCAGAAAGATTCTTACTAATGAATATTGGTTTGGGCGTAGTTCCATCTCCAACATCAATCTGGATAATCTCGTCCTTTGTGGGTGGTTGTCGTTGTTCGAAACGAAGTTCCCATTGAGTGTCCATCTGTTGAGCCCAAGGATCATTCTCAAATGGCTCAGATTCATCATCAATTTGAACCATGTAAGCTAAAAATATTTGCTCAGATTCATCATCATAGTCTCCTTTAACACACGAGGAGTGAGAAATATCAGATTCAATGAATTGGACTTCTTCTGAATCTGATGATTGTGAAGATCTAGAAGAGAATTCTTCTTGTATATCGTCATTAAACATATGTGACGGGTCATATCCCAATCCATGACGAGTCTTCTGGTAAAACGGATCACCACATAATGGTAGTCGTCTACCTTTGCCTTGATTGAGACCTTGCATAGTCTTTAAATCATATCCCATATTTTGGATAATTTTGAGAGATTGTTGACTATATCTGTCAATTCGGATTCTTCCTTTATCTTTATCTCTCAAATCATCTGTCTGAGCAACAGGGATATTTCTAGCCAGGCCAAACACAATTTGGTGCTTATTTTTTTATTAGACGGAACCACGAAATAAGATTCTTTGTGACGTCTATAAGTTACACAAGCTTGCGATGAAGCAGCTACAGGGAGAAGATAAGGAAAAGATGTTAGAAACCTTTGAGCATAAGGTCCAACATCGACATGAGAAGGAAAAGAATTTTTCTTATTGTCAATATATAAGGTTTCCTCTGTGTCTATGTCGTCTTTATATTGATGACTTTGAAAAGTCATTCTTTCAATAAACTTGACAGCCATATACTCGAAAAGGAAATCTTCATTGATATAAAAAAGTACAGAATGATCAATATTTACATCATTTACAATTTGACTGCTACATTTCAGATTAATCACTAGTGGATTATCATCCATCTTCTGCGTAGATTTGCCAAGATTGACAATCAAAGGAGGTTCTGGATCATTCGTACGAAATGTACGCCCTTTGACTTTCATCACAAGAGGTTGAACTTGGCTTTTAACAGGAACATTTACTGATTCCTCAGATGAAGATTGAGTTCTTCCTTTGACCTTGATCATCAAAGGTTGATTGTTGACAGATTGGGGTTGGATTCGCCCTTTGACTTTGATATTCAAAGGTTGCTCTTCTGGCGAATCTTCGTTAATAGACTGGTCTTCAGTAGATGATTGATCTTCAGCCATATCTGATATCTCCTTCACATGCTCTTGTTTGTAGAGCCTTGAGTCGGAAAAATAGGCTTCAACACCTTTGAAAGGATTGATATCAGCAAACTCAGTCTTCACAACCCCTTGAGGATCCACATACTTGAAGCATTGGTGGAGAGTCAAAGGCACGATGTTATGCTCATGTAACCATGGTCTTCCAAGAAGAATATTGTAGGATACGTCTGAGTTAATAACATAAAATGTTGCCATAGTTCCAAGATCACCAATCTGAATCTTCAGACGAATCTTCCCCAGTGGTTTACTCTTTCCAGAGTTGAAACCAACTATTGTGGTACTAGTGTAAGTCAGATCACTAGTAGGAATCCTCAATGGTCTTAGCATACTTTGAAGAATTATGCTAATGGAAGACCCAGGATCAATGTAAATTCTGTCAACTTCAATGGATTCGATATACCCAGTGTAACACAAAGGCCTATCATGCTTGTTATGCTTCAATAGCATATCCTCTTGTGTGAAGGTGATGTTGGAAATTGCTTCCATCACACTATGACATTGTGGGCATAATACTGGTACATTGTCAGGAGTCTTGAGTTGAGCTAAGCAGGAATCAGCTTGAAGCAAAGCTTCACTCAAAGTTTTACGACTTTCTCTAGAAAGATGAAGCAGCTCAAAGATAGATAATCTAGCCGGAGTATTAGCTAACTGGGCTAAAATATCAAATTTATAGGGTTTCATCACCACCCCCTGACTGGAAGTAGACTTCAACGGGACATCGAAACGTACCGCTTTCTGTTTTCCCATTTCGACCACAGCAGGAGCAAGAGACGGTTGAGTTAATGGTGTTTCAACATTCTCAGCTTCCTTGGAGGATCCCTCATAATCTTTGTGGTACTCTTTTCCAGATCTTGTACCAGCAAAAGTTTCTTCTTCAGACTCAGAAGAAGGAAGTACCATATTGCAGGATTTAATCTTCCTTTCCTTAGCATTCTTCTTGTGAGGATTGTTATGAGGAACCTCAGAACCCAATCCAACAGTGGATTTTTGACTTTGAATTTGTAAAGGAAGTCGTATCCCTTTATCATAATTCAAACCTTCTGCCTTTTGAAAATCATAACCCATCTTCTTCATGAGAAGGAGAGATTGTTGACTGTACAAGCGAGTAGGCAGTAGACTTTCAACAGGTGGTTCCATAAAGAAAGGAGAAGAAATCCCTGTAACTACAGGAGAATGAGGAATAACCGTCTCTGCAGCTACGGAAGGAAAAGGATTTGGGATACGAGGAAAAATCCCTGTAGGAGCCTTTTTATAAGCAGCGAAGACTTGTTGTGCCCTGTATAAGAGAACACTATTCATGGCTAGCCACTACTGATGAGTAAGCTTGAGCTTGGCAGGAGGAGCCAGACTTGGAGGATATATGTTCAATCCTCTCAGTTTATTTTCCAAAGGAATCCGTCCCATAGATGATCTAAATCATCAGGATCTGGAATAACATGAGAAATCATGTTACAGGATTTGACTTTCTTATCTTTCTTGGATTTTGAAGTTTTACCTTCATCTTCTATTTCAATTATTCAGTCAGGATGTACCCACATAATTTCTCTATTCTTTAATGTGAGAGGCAACAATCCTTCATTTTCCTTCCTGGCAGGCGGGATATTCAAAATCTTTATCGTCGCCTTCGGAATTGGGACAATTCTATCTGGTACTTGTTGTGGAGGAAAATCTCCAAATTGAAGAGAAACCATAGTGGTTGTAACTGTATGGTCATCATTGGTTAAAGCAATGGCACCACCATTTATCAGCTCTTGGATTTTCTTCTTCAAAACATAGCAAGCACTGGTAGGATGATTAATGTATCTATGATAGATATAATATTTGGGATTGTCAGTCAGATTCACCTTATTGGGCCTCTTTGGCTCCGGAATCTGGAGTTTGCCACTCTTCACCAGACATTGGAATAACCCTGGGATATCACTTTCGTCAAAAGAGTATTCTTCTTTTGACCAGGAAGATTCCTGATTATTCGGCGTCGTTTTATTCTTGAAAAGATTGACCATAAGAGTATCTTTCCCTTTCATATTACGATTGCCAGAATTATTACCAGGATTACTTTTCTTTCCTTTATCCTCAGAGGCGAAAATCATCCCATGTTCACGAGCCAACCTACCATTGGTCTCGACGGAAACTGTTGCTATGATAAACGAAGCCCAATCTGTGAATTGGGAACCTGTGAAGACAGCAATGGATGGTCGCGGATTCATCTTACATGTATCAATCAGCGCTGAATCTGGCATACCAGGGGGCATCTTTAAAGTTGCCTGTCGGAACTATTCAATGAACGTTCGAGTATCTTTTTTCTCCTTTTGCTTGATTTCTATTAAGGAGGACATATTCATGTCCATACCTCCTTCATAGAAACGGGAGAGAAATATTGCCTTAAATTCGTCAAAAGATGAAATGCAATTATCGGGTAAACTACGATACCAGTCGTAAGCTGAACCCGTCAAGCATCCAATGAATACTCTAGTGAGAAGAGCATCATTTTTCTGTAAATGTACAGTCATAATATCAAAGTAATTGATATACTGACTAGGAGAAGCCTTTCCATCAAACAATACCATGGACTGTGGCTTAAATTTCGGTGGAAACGGTACATCATTCCAATGAGGAGGATAAGGTTGCTTAATCCCTAACCTCTGGAGTTGATCCTTTTGCTTCAAAACTTCAAACTGTGCTTTGAGCTCACGCACTGCTTGAATAGCTTCACTGGTTTGTGGAAGCACATTTGATTAAAAAGTTGTTGGTTGTACCGTAATCCCTACCGGAGATAGTATATCTTCTGGAATGATGGGATCTAGAGATGCAGAATTTTAGTTAACAGCAGGCTCTTGGATATTCAAAGGTATATCAACCCCTTGGCTATCTTGAGTTGGTGCTGCTGTCTGAACCGGAGTTACAATTGCTGGTTGAGCAGTTTGTTGGGCCGTTATTATCTGGTGCATGTTTTGCATCATGTTAAGCATGTCTTTCAATGATTGCTCAACAGCAGTGAGACGTTATTCTGTGTAGCTCCCCTTCCCGGAAATTGTCGATATTTTATTTTTATTTAAACTAAATGGTGATTTTAGATTTTATAAATAATTAATTATTGGCTTATTGAATTTTGTTATTATTATTATTATTCTATTGAGGTTATATGATATTAATATTCTTATTTTGGTTATTAAATATAAATGATTTATTATTAATAGTTATCATTATCATATTCTTTATCGAAAGATATAGGTGTATGATATAGAAATATAAATATATAGGTATAAATATATATACGTGTATATAATACATGTGAATGTTTGTGGGCTGGTATATATAAATCTATATAAAGGTAGATGTGTATTTGTATATATATAAATAAATGTGTATATAGGTATGTGTAAATATACATGGATATTTATAGAAATATAGATATATATATATATATATATATATATATATATATATATATATATATATATATATATATATATATATATATATATATATATATATATATGCATAGATTGTAAGAAATAAATTAAAATGAATTATAGATTATGGTGGTGGCCTCTTTTACTAATATGATTATAAAATATAGTAGTGAATTTAATTGAATTGATATGAAATGAATGTTTAAACTGAATGGAATTGGAAGTAATTCAATCCATTATAATATATATTGGTTGCAAATTGTGCAACCACAACATTCATGCATGCAGCATACGTCAGCTTAGTTAGGAGCCGGCCAGGCCGTGCCTGGCCCCCTTTGAAACCAAGCCCATGCTTAAAGTCCCCATCCCGAGCACCCCAAAGGCTCACAGGCCTTAGCCCCAAGCTATCCCAGCTCATGACCCGACCTCCCCCTACAGTCCTTCCCCAACCCGAAGAACAGTACCGACCCCGTTCTGATTCATTTATATATGAGAGGTCGATGTGAACAACGAACGACGAAACCCTAACACCAAACCACGCGCCACCCCCACGCCACCCCTGGGCGGCCACTCGCCGCCGGCGTGCCACCAGGGTCGGCCGGGAACCGCCGGAAGAGCGCGAGCGCATCAGCCGTGCGCGAGAGGAAACAGCAGCGACAGCAGTCGGAAGGACCGACTTCGCGACAGAATTCCCGCTAGTTCGATCAATCGTTTCACGATTCGTAAATGCAGGTACGAACCCTACTTGACCCTCTTCAACGTCATCCAATTAGCTCTAATTAGACTTCAGCAGATCGTACGGAAAACCCTTTCGAAAATCATGAAAAATTATGATTTATAGAAGTATTTAGCAATTGATTTTAGTACCAGGACCCATATTTTGAAGGCGAATTATGAGCCAATCATCAAGGTTTTCAGGAATCTACCTGAACTGATTTAACGACAACCTATACGACTCCTAAACGCTGTTTTTAGATATTTAATTTCATCAAGTATAGATAATGTTAAACCAATTTGAAAATAAGGAAAAACCTGCGAAAACTGTTTTTGAAAAACAATAAAATTGTTCCACACGACGTGCGTCACGCCAATCCGGACCACGTGGTCGTGCTCCGTAAGCATCGAAAGCTGCGTAACGGTGTCGTGGTCGTGTGAGCTTTGACGGAATTCGAATTGGTCGCGTGTGCGCGACGAATTTGATGCGTATACGTCAAAATTCACCGTATCGTGCACGTTGCAAATTCTCCAATTACTTTGTGCACGTTCATTAGGTCGAGACGAAACTTGTGCCAACAGAACCATATCATTTTTCTGGTCCTGTATGCCAAGTTTGGTCCGATTCTGAGACTGTTGATAAAATTACCGTTTTGCGGGCCCCACGGTCCCACTCAACGAGCGATTTTGTGCACTGCCCGCCGAAATCCAACTTTGGACATACGGTTGGGTTCGTATCGGAAAACTGGATCCGTAGACATGTAGTTTGACGACTTTAGAGACCGTTGACTCTGGCAGGCTTTTCGGTACAAAGCGGGTCCAACGGCGGACATCGTTTTGGCCCGAAATTACCGTTTTGCCCCTGTGTCCAGAATTGGACGTAAGGACAGGCAATCCTAGCTAATTGGACTATTCTGAGATCATTGGTATTGTTTATTTCAGCTTCCGGGGACTGTTGTACGGGTTTTGACTATAGTGGCACATCGAGTAGTTCAGATTGTCGGTTTCACCAGCAAAGGACCACAGGCGAGTACAGTTTATTGTTTGTATTTCGATATTGATCTTTACTATATTTCATTGATTGGTCATTAGTTATGTGATATTTTTATACTCTATTATAAATTGTTGAGTCGGGAATGAGAAGTACCAAGGATGTGTGATCCGACCATAGACAGTGCTTAGATATTGTAGACAGTGCTTATTTTTCTGCAAGTAGACATTGTAGATAGTGCTTAATTTCCTGCAAGTAGACATTGTAGACAGTGCTTATTTCCTGCAGTAGACATCGTAGACAGTGCTTACTTTTCTGCAGTAGACATCGTAGACAGTGCTTATTTTTCTGCAAGTAGACATTGTAGACAGTGAGTAGACATTATAGACCGTACGGTGTAGTACCCCAGACCGATCACATATCAAAGGTACTTCAAACGGTGGAAAGTATATTGGTCTATTTATTACTATTGATTTTTCTTACAGCTTTACTGATATTTTCAAAACTCATGATTGATGCCTAACCCTTGTCTTATAGTTATTTTCTTTATTTGAAATTGCATTCAGTGAATTGTGCTCGTTCCATTCCTGACTGGAAACCAACATTTTCAGGTTAGCCGTGGATTCACTTAGCTTGGGAAGTGCCGGGAATACTTGCAGCCAGAAGCCTAGAGACTAGCTAGATAGTTGAGTTGGAGTCATTCTATAATTGTACAAGTTTATATTTTCTGCAAATGTAAAACTTGTGATCATTGTAAGTTAAATTAGTTTCTGTGAATGAGCATTCGAATATTTATGATTTTGATCTTCATGGCCGTGACAGCGTTCTACCGTCGACACTGCGGCGTAGGCTGGCTTGGACACGTCTCGTATCCGTTAAAAAAAAAACGGGTGCGGGTCGTGACAAGTTTTTGTGGTGGCCCATGCAGGTCAGTTTTCGCAAATCATGCGAACTCGTAACAGTACTTAAGTTAGTCGTACTATTGTGAGCCTGCGACTAGGAAATGCTCATTCACGAATTAGAAATTAATTTAATTTACGAGAATGACTAGGACTAGGAGTCCCTTATACAAATTTACCGATGGGTAGTCTAGGCCATGCAATTTAGATGAGGAGTTATTAAGGTTGATTGTTTGTCATATCCCCATAGGTACACTATTATCTCTCGATATGACGACATGATCCAATGTGGATAGATTATTCACTTGGTGAGATCGGGCTTCCTAGGATTGATGAGCTAACTTTGAAAAATTGTTCAGTTCCTCCTTTTGGCCTCTTGGATATCATCTCCATACCCTTGTACAAATTGCCTTTTAGTTCCTATTTTAGCCTAAGAATTATTATTATTATTATTTTTATATATAAATTCTGATTATGTTACCCATGTATAAACCTCGAGTTAGGTTCGAATCAAGTTTTCCTCAAAGGCTTGGGTACATATGAAATAGATACTAGGATATTTGTATTTCTGTCTTCGGTTATTCCTCCTGTTAAACCTTTTATGTTGAAGGGTTGTGAACAATAGACAAATACCTACGCTCTATTTCATAGTCAACATGTTTGAATCTCTAGAAGCTCATGAATTCTTACAGATTTAGTTAAAGAAATGTTAGTTAACTCATAATGGCAGGACAGCAGGCACTGTCGCCATTTAATTGAATTTTGGAGACTATGGATACACTGCAGCCAGCAGCGCACTGGCGAGACACAACCCCTAGAGGTGAAATTAGTTAAGAAAATTAGATGGGATATTGCCAAAACTATGGCTAGTGGTCCTCTCTTTGATCGCCGTTACCCTTGAGTCAATATTGGATAGGGTTAAGAAGTGTCTGACTTCGTATCATATTTGAGTTACGAAACCAAGGGTTTACCACAGCCCGAGTATACGGGCGAGGCGTAGTCCTCGGTGAAATTATTTCAGACGTGATTACAAGTTTGGGATACCATATAGGATAGGACAATGCCATGCATGTCCCATAAGATCCAAAGCCAATATTAGTGGAAGTTCTGTAAGTTGAGTAGCATGTCTTCCAACCTAGCATTATGTGGTCCTTGTGATCTATTGACGAGGTAATTGACCGACACTAATAAGTTACCAAGAATATAGAATCTAGAGTTCCATAACCCATTAGTTGACCAAGACCTTATGGACAGGAAGATTTTTAGAAAGATTGTATAAGCAAGGACACCAGGTAAGTTTTGATTCTCTCAAACTCGAACTACTTGTAACTCCTTTTCAAAATCTTGTACTTATATTTTGACTCTTTTGACCAATGCTGCTATTACAGCCTAGTTTTGCAAGCTCACTCTGTTCTCGAGCTTGATTCGAGGCATATGTTTAGTAGGGACGCCTGCTAACTTATTGTCTAATCAGAATCAGTGTATTATGGTCTGATCAACCATGATGCATTTGGTTCGCTCTTCGTTTAATTTCACTACGTGGATGGAGATATATAGGTATCTAGGATCTCATCCGCGACTGCTTGACAATTTCTCTTGAATTATATATTCGCCTTTGAATCACGTGATTATATTCAGTGACATCTTTCTTGAACTCTTTATTATTTTTGTCTTTCACTGATTGGAAAAGACGGAAGCTCGTAATTGGTAGAAAGATACCGAGTGTCCCCATGGCTATGGTAGCTGTATACACAAGTGTAGTTATCATCGGCCAGCCATGTGATGGAGTTACTCGTTCTCCTCTTGACCCCAAACTGTTATCGGGACCTTCTAGCCATCTGAATTTGAGAATTACCCTTAGTCAGAACGCCAACCTAGGAGACTACCTATCCTCAAGAGACCAAATGTTGTGAGCCTCTAATCATTTGTTTGAAGTTTGGTTTAACTAGAACCCTTGTGACAATAGTCTGGCAGGTTCGACACCAGTAGAAGTTCACGACCCAATCGTTAGAAACCTTTTACCTTAGAGTTGGTTACCCCGTCAATAACTTTTGTATACTAAGGATGTGTATGTCCCTCTATTTCATTGACCCAGTGTCATCGTGCACGCTCGTTTTCCAATTATTGAGGAACGATCCTTGATTTGACTTATATATACCATATTCCGTTATGCCGTGCCTTATTCTTCATTAACAAGTGTCGGGGTACAATAACCAAACCTTGGAAATTCTTCTGACCTCATCCTTCCTAAGACCATGACCTAGCTTCTAAGGTGGGTAGACTGTAAGCCTTCTAAAATTTTAGGATATACGAGGATTGCCGATTAATTAGAATGATTTCCATTAGAAGGATAGTTAGTGTCTCATTGGACTCCCACTTTCCATTTAGATCATTTTGTGTTCCCGGCCGTGTCATTAACAATCGGAGCACGAGACCAGCTGTTACCTTCCAACAAATTTTATATGCAAGATCTAGACGAGTTCACCTTCACCTAGGTATACCATGTCCCACTCAAATCCGTCCCCTTGTACTCTATTTTTATGGTACAACTTTCAGGTAAAAAGGACTAGCTATAACCTTTACCATAGTACCGATAAACTTATCGACTACAATTAGAGACTCAACCTCGACTCATGCCTTTCGGCCCAATATATGGTTGTGAGCTACTCGAAGCCTACTATGCACATGTCACTAGTGTGCCATCCAATTGAGGCCTCATGTGCTACTTAAATACAAAAGTCATTGAAGGCACATTTTGGGCTTGTGGACCTAGCTAACCCAACCTGACTGACAACTAGCTCAACCACTTGGAAGAAATCCTATTCTAGGTTACTCTAACCTGGTAGGAATAGTTTTATCATTGGAATCTTGTCCAGCCCATATAGATTGCAATACAAGGTTCATCCAACCAACGAGTGGTGTCCAAGTAGGGAACCCATTATGACCCAATAAAACCCATCCATTCATACCACCCTATTTTACCTATAGACCGAAATAGTTGAGATAAGTCCCTATACCCAGTATGTTGCCTCCACCTCTTAGACTGTAAGGACCTTCGTAACCTTTATTCCATCTACCTGAAAAGCATGACACGATCTTGTATTGCAAGTTTTATTCCGCTCGGGTATTTAAATAACCACGGAATAGATCGCAATCTTGATTTCTCAAATTCTGTTCTATCATGAAATCGTGCT
This sequence comes from Iris pallida, assembly GCA_029216955.1. Lineage (NCBI taxonomy): Eukaryota > Viridiplantae > Streptophyta > Magnoliopsida > Asparagales > Iridaceae > Iris > Iris pallida. The sequence continues at coordinate 1,620 of JANAVB010012212.1, read as the reverse complement.
TAGTTTAAATTCGAGAACGGAATTTCCGTAGTGCATAGGTTGCAAGCCTCTCTAAGAAACGTAGGGCCTCTTCGAAGTCAGTCAGTGATTGGAACGGAGTAGTCCCAATCTAGTTAATAAGTCAATGGTTCATAACGTCCATTTTATCGGTATCATTTGATATCCTCTACCGCTCTTAAAACTTCGTTCTTGTTCTCAGTTATTCTTCCTCGTCTTTCCGTACCATTGACTCTCGCCCTTCCTATTTTGGGGATCGATAACCGTGTTGTTTAGAATTTAGCAGAAGATATAGTATAAGTTAGTTTGATATTTGAATTTTGAGTTGCTTGATAGGTATGCGAGGATTATAGATACCATAGGCGATAGATGTCTATCGGAAGAATTTGAGCAACTAGTTGGAAGATTGTAAGGTTTTTGTGACCTATGTTTTGAGGGAGTAGTGTGACCAAAGGTGGGTAGAAGTCCTCGATGATTCGTAGTTACGAAATGACAAGGAGGAAGATATAGATATTTCGGAGAAATTAAAATTTGAGGATGTATTTATTTTTGCTTTATGTTTAAATTTAAGGATAGTTATGAATTAGAATTTCGAGGACGAAATTATTTTTAAGGTGGGTAGATTTGTAGCTCCCCTTCCCGGAAATTGTCGATATTTTATTTTTTTTAAACTAAATGGTGATTTTAGATTTTATAAATAATTAATTATTGGCTTATTGAATTTTGTTATTATTATTATTATTATTCTATTGAGGTTATATGATATTAATATTCTTATTGTGGTTATTAAATATAAATGATTTATTATTAATAGTTATCATTATCGTATTCTTTATCGAAAGATATAGGTGTATGATATAGAATAAATATATATATATATATGGTGATATAAATATAAATATAGGTATAAATATATATACGTGTATATAATACATGTGAATGTTTGTGGGCTGGTATATATAAATCTATATAAAGGTAGATGTGTATTTGTATATATATAATAAATGTGTATATAGGTATGTGTAAATATACATGGATATTTATAGAAATATATATATATATATATATATATATATATATATATATATATATATATATATATATATATATATATATATATATATGCATAGATTGTAAGAAATAAATTAAAATGAATTATAGATTATGGTGGTGGCCTCTGTTACTATATGATTATAAAATATAGTAGTGAATTTAATTGAATTGATATGAAATGAATGTTTAAACTGAATGGAATTGGAAGTAATTCAATCCATTACAATATATTGGTTGCAAATTGTGCAACCACAACATTCATGCATGCAGCATACGTCAGCTTAGTTAGGAGCCGGCCAGGCCGTGCCTGGCCCCCTTTGAAACCAAGCCCATGCTTAAAGTCCCCATCCCGAGCACCCCAAAGGCTCACAGGCCTTAGCCCCAAGCTATCCCAGCTCATGACCCGACCTCCCCCTACAGTCCTTCCCCAACCCGAAGAACAGAACCGACCCCGTTCTGATTCATTTATATATGAGAGGTCGATGTGAACAACGAACGACGAAACCCTAACACCAAACCACGCGCCACCCCCACGCCACCCCTGGGCGGCCACTCGCGCGGCGCGCCACC